>JAYKTE010500057.1:0-10017 GCA_036873565.1 Xipholeptos notoides | reverse complement strand
AAGTCGATTTGGGCCAATCGGTAGGCAGTCGGACCTCGGAATCGTAGGACGCGAGTTCGAATCCCAGTCGTTCCATTCCGACTAATACCCTTGGGAAAGGTATGAATCCCCACATTCCCTCCAGCTATCGGTCAAATAGTGCATATTGTGTTATAAAAAAATATTCACTAACTCTGAATATAAGAATTAAATTGATTACTTAATATTCGGTAACTCAGTCTGGTAGGGTTAATGAGAATGTTCAGTTAAGTAGTAAATATAAATTCCCGATTTGGCCAAGTGGATAGGCAGTCCGACTTTTGGAATCGTAGTACACGAGTTCGAATCCCAGTTCTTTCATTTGCGTTCATATTCAGATTAATACCCTTGGGAAAGGTATGAATCCCCACTTTCTCTCCAGCTATGGGTCAAAAAGTGCATACTGTGTTATTCAAAATCCTAAGTGTGGACTAAAACTAACGTTAATCAAAAATGATTGTTCTAGGCATTAAATGACCTAAAATGGAACGACTGGGATTTGAACGAGGTCCGACTGCCTACCGATTGGCCCAAATCGACCTCCCCGTGAATGTAGTGGTTTTGACAAATAACAACATGGATGAACAAATGCGCATAATCACTGGTTTATATTTCATCATCTCGCTTCATTTATTTCAATCAATCTTTCATTTTGATTTCATTTATTACAATTTCAATAAAACTCTACTTTTTTTTTTTAAATATTATATTTTAATTTAATTTGAAAAAAAATTTTTTTTTTTTTTTTTTTTTAATCAGCCAAAATAGCCAATTTGGAACTGTAAACCGTTTTGAAAATGTTTGCAGAGGGATCGTTTTTAATGAATTTCAAGAGTTAAAGTTAAAGGGAGGTAAGGTTGTTGCTTTTAATATAAGTGTGACACACAAAAGAACGAACACGCTATCCTATTAATATATAGATAATATTAATTATCAAGCCTTGAACAGCATCTAAAAATTTTAGACAAAGAAATTTATATACAAGAAAGATAGAAATTCTTTTTAATGAAATATGTCTGAATAATGATATTCTGCTTAAATATACTAAACATAAAGAAAGATAGAAGTACAGTAATGATCTTTACTAACAGAACCCGTGTAAATTCTACGGTAGTTGATAACTTCAACCCCATATAAACATTAACCTTCTCATCACATAATAAAACAATGAGAACTTCCTTCGATATAAAAATCAGTAGTTCATTAGTTCAGATTAGACTGTGAATTAAAAAAATCTTATTTTAAAGACAAATACAGAGAAAATCTTAAGATATTATTACAAAAACATAGTACAGTGAGGCATCGAAATTTTTTTTCTTGAGATTTTTTTGACTGTACTTATTCTACAATCAAAAGTTAGTTAGGGAATGACATCATGATGACTAATTTGCATAAAGTCTGGCCGGAGTTTGTTAGCATATTAATATAAGGATTAGCAGACTGTTGTCCTTATCTTGGATTGGGTGTTATTACACTGTTCAGTACAGTGCTTTCATCAGGTGGTTAGCCACAACCTCGGATAGGAATTCTGAGTCTTGTAAACACATCCCCAGCAATCACTGATGAAGGCCAGAGGAACAGTTGGCTAAAACGTAGTGTAATAACACCTAATCAAAGATGAGGACAACAGTCCACTAATAAAGATCATTACTGAATTATGAAGCCTCATCTCAATAAATTCCTAAATAGATATAGGATATATTTACTTGGTTAAACACAAACCCAAGTTAGGCTCAAGGCCAGTTTTACATGCTCATTATATCTCTGAGCTTTTGTAATCAGTGTTGCCTTTCACCTAGATGATTTACTCTCATTGTGTTGACGGGTCTCATACACCCGGGGTTTGGAATTAGTGTTATCCTTACACCTAGATGAGTTACTCTCCCGAGTTAACAAGTCTCATTTGCCCAAAACAGCTGAAAATGAATGCAATGGTTTTCACTGGGATTTGAGCTCAAATAAATTTGTGTTGACGGGTCTAATACACCTGTGGTTTGGAATCAGTGTTATTGTAGATGAGTTACTCTCCCAAGTTAACAAGCCGCATCTGCCCAAGACAGCTGAAAGTGAATTCAATAGTTTTGACTGGGATTTCAGCTCAAATAAAGAAGTAGGAAACAATTAACCAGTTTAGAAATCCAAATTTTTTCTTAAGAACTAGATTCCAAGGGGTTTGGAATCATTGTTATCCTAGATGAGTTACTCTCCCAAGTTAACAATCCTCATTTGCGCAAGACAGCTGAAAGTGAATTCAATAGTTTTGACTGGGATTTCAGCTTAAATAAAGAAGTAGGAAACAATTAACCAGTTTACAAATCCAAATTTTTTCTAAAGAACTAGATTCCAAGTGCCAAATCCTAAAGACCCGATCATAAAAGAGGGAAAGGTGATTATCTGTTTGCTGATTGATTGATTTGGGGTTTAACAGCATATTAACCACTCTTGGGTCATTTAATGCCAGGATTATCTGTTTGCAAAACTCCCTCTTCATGCCTTTTTTTGTTTTGATTTTTTTAAAAAGATATTTTAATTTTTTTTTTAAATATTTTAACTTCATCTTTTAATATTTTAACTCTTTTTTTAAAATATTTTAACTTTTTTTTTTATATTTTAACTTTATCTTTTAATATTTTAACTTTTTTTTAAAATATTTTAACTTTTTTTTTTATATTTTAACTTTATCTTTTAATATTTTAACTTTTTTTAAAAATATTTTAACTTTTTTTTATATTTTAACTTTATCTTTTAATATTTTAACTTTTTTTAAAATATTTTAACTTTTTTTTTAATATTTTAACTTTATCTTTTAATATTTTAACTTTTTTTTTAATATTTTAATTTTATCTTTTAATATTTTAACTTTATTTTTAATATTTTTACTTTTTTTTTTAAATATTTTAACTTTTTATTTAATATTTTAACTTTATCTTTTAATATTTTAACTTTTTTTTTAATATTTTAACTTTTTTTTAAATATTTTAACTTTTTATTTAATATTTTAACTTTATCTTTTAATATTTTACCTTTTTTTAAAAATATTTTAACTTTTTATTTAATATTTTAACTTTATTTTTAATATTTAACTTTTTTTTAAAATATTTTAACTTTTTTTTAAAAAAATATTTTAACTTTATTTTTTCCACTGCAAGTTTGGATTGGTGTGTGAAAAGAAATGGTTAAAAAGTGCCTCAAAATCTGTGTTTTTTGCTGGTCGTCTTGTTGGAGCAGGTGTGTTCGGTCAATTAGCCGACAGGTGAGTTGTTAGACATTGTATATCAGCCAACAACCCCAAAAGATTACAGCTTAATATTTGAGGGGACAGATCTTAACAAGCTTATTCTGAAGATATTATATTTACTTGGTTGAGCGCCAACCCTGGTTAGGCACAAGGCCATTTTTTATGTGCTCATCCCTGGGCTTTTGTAATGTGTTGCCCTTCTCCTAGATGAATTACTCTCCCGAGTTAACGAGCCTCATCTGCTCGAGACAGCTGAAAGTGAACGTAGTGGTTTTTTACTCAGATTTCAACTCGTGTAATATGATTCCAGAGACCGAGCTTTTTCCACTGCTCTAACCTCGCTGCCTTTATTCTTATTCTGAAGATATCCCATCTTGATATGATTGTTTAAAAAATTAACTTTCTTACAAGCATTTATTCTCAATCATTAGATTTTTTAAAACTTTCTCATAAAACATTATAATGGCATATAGTATTATGCATTTAGCCAGCTTTCTTAAACATTACCTAAGTCTGATAAACACTAATAACGTTTTTATAATTGAAGAATTGTTATAGTATAAAATAAATTGTTATTAGTAGTGTTGGGACGATTCCTAAATTTTGTCTCATTTCCGATACCAATTCCGATTCCAGGAAAATGTTGATTAATGATTCCGATTAACGATTAACTTAAAAATTCAAGATAATCGTAATGAAAGAATCGTAAATCTAAGGTATTTATTTAACGATGCCATTCCGATTCCCCCCAAATACACGATTCCGATTCCAAGGAATCGTCCCATCACTACTAGTTTATGGATAAAGAAAATGCAGAGTTAGCAATGAAAGGCAATAACGGTACTTACAGCTTCGGTGTCACACGTCTTCTGGTTTATTTCTTTCTTCATTGCTCGGATTTGTTCTCTTTGTTTGTCAATTGTTTCCTTTAATTTGGACAGAACTTGTATTTCTTCCTCTTCCCTTTCTAAGAACGGAAAAAAAAAAAGAGAAAAAAAAAAAGAAAAGAAAATTTGAATATGGGTTTTTTTGTTTGTTTATTTATGTTTTTACAGCATATCAACCATTTTAGGTTATTTAATGCCTAGAACAATCATTTTTGATAAACGTTATTTTTTGTTCACACTTGGTTTTTTTTTTTTTTGACCCTCAGAAATTTTCCATGAACCCCTAGGGTCAATCTGAACCTCGGTTGAGAACGCCCCTTTACAGTAGGAATTACATTTTTTAAAAACCATTATGAGTTGGTTTTCTTTATGGACCACCAAAATATCACTGTGGACTCCCAATTTGTTATATTTTGCCTGTGGACCCCCAGAAATATTCCATAGACACCTGGGGTCCAAATGGACCCCGGTTAAGAAGCCTTGGCATAGAGTGATAGATATTGGAATGGCATTTGATTTCATAGGTCACACACACAATTCAGAAACTTAGATTGGGTCTGTATTCTCAAAAATCTTCCTATATATGACCATAAGAAGTCTGAATAAATTCAAGCATTATCATAGTGATGTATTAATAAAAAAAAATATTCTCATAGACAAGAAATAAATAAAAATAATTTTTCTCAGACTAAACATGGTTTATGCTTGGTTTTATCTTTTTATTATCTGGGTTACTCTTGTTTACTGTTAGATGCAGAGACTAAGCTAGAATAATACTTTTGAATACAGGCATTTGCTTACAGGTACAGGCACACACACATACACACAAATCAAAGTATAATTTTTTAAAACCTTTTTTTTAAATACATTTTCAACTATTTTGATTGGTATTTTAAGTCTATAAAATTTTTCAATAGTTTTGTCCATTTTTATTTCACAAGACTCCACTAGAACATATTAAGTTGTAAGACCTGTGGCTATATGAAAATAAGAAACAACCCAGAAAAAATAGAATTATATGTAAAAAAATATATTCTAAAAAATTGTTCATTATCATTAGGGAGTAAAATCAAATATACATAGCAGCACATGTAAGAAATGCTTTGTATTTTAAAAATTTAGATTTTCAGAATTTTTTAATTGTCAATTATATAATTTTTTATAACCAATAAGCAAATTAAAATATCAAATTATGGTTTTAAAAACCCAGAATGCTATTTTTATTATCATAAAATCCTAAATCAGGGAACTCTTTATTTTTTCTTTTCCTATATAAGACAAATTATGTAGATGAGTTACTCTCCTGAGATAACGAGCCTCATCTGCTCAAGACAGCTGAAAATGAATGCAATGGTTTTCACTGTGATTTGAACTCGTGTACTATATATATATACAAAGACCAAGCTTTTCCCACTGCTCCAACCTCGCTGCCCAACTCTGCTGCCCATCCAGCTGTGGATGTAATGGTTATGACTGGGATTTGAACTCGTATAGTACGATTACAGAGTCCACTGCTCCTCCCTCACTGCCCAACAAAAAATTTAGGAATTAGAACAGAAACAATATTTCAATGTATTTCAATGAATAAAACAGTTATAGTTTGAAAATTATTCTATTTGTCTAACACAAAATGTAAAACTATGTCTATACATTAAAAAAAAAAACATTAAACATGGAACTATCTAAAAACAATTCAAGCTAAAAAATTCTAAAAATTTACTTTACATATATAAAGAACAGACCATTTTCACCTACAAAATTCTCCCCAACCCTGCAAAAAAGAAACCCACAATAGCATGCCACTATTTATTTATTTTTTAGGCGGGGAGAATGGAAAGTAGATCATACCAGTTTATTCTAGATTTAAAAAAAAAAAAGAAAGAAAAAGTTGTATAACAAAAAATAGACAAAGATTTAAAAAAAAAAAATAAATAAATAAAATAAAATAAAAGATGGAGGAGGGGAATGGCAGAGGTTTTTTATGAAGATTTGGATAGAATATTAACTGATACAAAACAAAACTATTTAAAATATCTAAAATAATAGCAGGGCTCTACAGACAATTCTGATTTTAGTTGACCTTTGACAACTAAATATTTTCATTTAATAGCCAAATAGAAAACTTACTAGCCAAATCCATGAAATGTTATTTCACTCTAATCTTATGAATAAACCAATATTATTTGTATAGAGTACATGGTTCTATTTTCTCTTTTATTAAAACCTTTCATTGTTTAAATAATTTCACTTTGTTCGTTTTATATTAAAAAAGGTTGAAAATACATCTTTTTTACTCAATATTTGTAAGATCATCAGTGAAAAAAAAAGCAGTCCCCAAAGGATGATATAACACTTGAAAAATATAAAAATAATTGGCATAGAATTTTTGTACATTCTATAAAATATTGATAAAGCCATACAATGTAAGTTTAATTATAAAATCAGTATTTACGTAAAACACAATAATTTAGTAGATAAAACAAAAAAAGCTTTCTTTTTATTAGAATTCAAGTCTTTGACTTTGTTGATTTGATGTTGTCCAGTGTTTGTTTGTTTTGTTTTTTATTTAAAATCCTCCATGTTGATTTGATCTTTGTTTGTTTGTTTGTATTTTACGGCATATCAACCATGTTAGGTCATTTAAATGTTGATTTGATATTTTAGCATTTTATTTTATAGTTTACATGAAAATCATTATATTTAGAAAAAAAAAGTGCAATTTATTTAATGAAAATCATAACAAGAAATTTCTAAATATTATATTTATTTGGTCGAGCATGAACCCAAGTTAAGCACAAAGCAATTTGTATGTGCTCATTATAACCCTGGGCTTTTGTAATCTGTGTTGCCCTTCACCTAGATGAATTATTCTCCCGAGTTAACGAGCCTCATCTGCCCGAGACAGCTGAAAGTAAATGTAGTGGTTTTTGACTGGGATTTGAACTCGTGTATTATGATTTCAGAGACCGAGCTTGTTCCACTGCTCCAACCTCGCTACTAAAAATGGTTGATATGCCGTAAAACACAAATAAGCAAAGCAAAGTAAATATCGAGTTTATCTCTCTTTGTTTTCTAATTTTGTTATTTCGTTCTCTCTCTTTTTTTCTCTTTCTGTCCATCTCACTCTTTCTGTCTGTCCCTCTCTTTCTGTTTGTCTGTCTGTCACACTCTTTCTGTCTATCCCTTTCACTCTTTCTGTCTGTCTCTCTTAATCTAGCCTTGTGCCTAACTTGGCTTTGTGCTTGACTAAGTAGATATATCCTCTTTACATTTCATAATTAATCTATTTGAATGGCAACACTGATTACAAAAGCCCAGGGATATAATGAGCACATAAAACTGGCCTTGTGCCTTACTTTGCTTTGTGTCTGAACAAGTAGGTATATCCTCCTTGCATCTCATCTAGTTGAAGGGCAACAATGATTACGCAATCCCAGGAATATAATGAGCACAATAAAACTGGTCTTGTGCCTAATCAAGTAGGTATATCGGCTTTGCATTTCACACCTCATCTAGTTGAAGGGCAATACTGATTACAAAAACCCAGGGACATAATGAGCACAATAAAACTGGCCTTGTGCCTAACTTGGCTTTGCACTCAACCAAGTAGATATATCCTCCTTTTACTTTGCACTGATTACAAAATGTGCAGGGATATAGTGGGCTTGTAAAACTGGCCTTGTGCATTACTTGGGTTTCTGCTCTTTCCTCCTCATTCGCCCACTCCCCCTGATCCCCATTATTGATCAGTGTTCTCCCTTTCATCCTGTTCTTACATCACCCACAGTTTCTGAAGAGGCCTCCATTCTTCTTCCCTCACTCCTGCTCCTCTACATCATCAAGACAAAGATTCTAATGACTTACTCCCACTCCAACTCCCACTCATACAAATCATCCATGCCTCTTGTTTTTTTTGGTGCTTTGATTTTGTTTTATTAAAAAGAAACAAAAACAAACAAAAAAGGCAAATAAATAAACCCAAAAAAACAAACAAACAAAAAGAAAAAACAAAAAAACGAGAAAGCTTTGAATGATCATTTGTTGAAATACAAAATCAAATCGGTTTCTTTAACTACTATGGAATCCTTCCTGCCTCACCCACTCTTTATTTTTTATATTTTTTCATTTTCTTTAAATTTTTTTTTTGTTTATATTTTTATTATTTTTTCATTTTCTTTATAATTTTTTTATTGTTTATTTTTTTATTATTTTTTATATTTTTTTAGTATTTTTTTTTCTGTGATTTTTATTTTTAAAATTTTTAACAAAATTTGTATATTTAAAAAAATTTTTTAAATTTTCGATTTTTATTTTATTTATTTATTTCTAATTTTTAAATTTTAATATTCTAAATTTTAAAATCCTTTTACTTTTATTTATTTTTAAAATTAAAATTTAATTTTAAAATTGTTTTCATTTTTATTTTTTTATTATTTTATTTTCTATTTTATTTTTAGTTAGTTTAAAAGAATATTTAAAAAAAATTTTTTTTTCTGTTTTATTTCAAAATTATTTAAAAGTTTTTTAAATTTATTTAGAAAATTGAAAAAAAAATCTTTAATTTTTGTTTTTGCAAAAGATGATAAACAAAGAGGCCCGTCTTGTTTTCAATTAAAGTGGTTTTCTTTGTCTCTCTCCCTCCCCCTCTCTCTTTCTTTTCTCTTGTTTTGTTTTGAACGAGTAGAAAATGATGGGACATTATGTGAAGAAAATGAATGAGGGATTATCCCTCCCTCCATTCCTCCCTCCCTTCCTTCCTCCCCGAAAAAGAGAAATAATAGGACATTATGTGAAGAAAATGAATGAGAAATTATCCTTTCCTCCCTTCCCTCACCAACTAGACAGTGAAGTCGACTTGACCCAGTGGTTAGGCAGACAAACTTTGGAATCGTAGTACGTGAGTTTGAATCCCAGTTATTCCATTTGCATTCATATTCGGATTAAAACCCTCGGAAAAAGTATGAATCCCCACATTCCCTCCAGATATTGGTTAAATGTCGCATATTGTGTCATTCAAAAAACTAAGAGTGGACAAAAAAATAACATTTACCGAAAATGATTCTTCTCGGCATTAAATGGTCTAAAAATGGTTGATATTCTGTAAAACACAAACAAACCAACTAGATAATATAATAATTGTTTTTGGCATTAAATGACCTAAAAATGGTTGATATGGATTAAATAGTGCATATTGTGTTATTCAAAAACCTAAGTGTGGACAAAAAAATAAAATTTACCGAAAATGATTGTTCTCGGCATTAAATGGCCTAAAAATGGTTGATATTCTGTAAAACACAAACAAACCAACTAGATATAACTGCCAATATATTTTATTTCTACTCATACCAGAGTTGTGTTATTACTACACCTTTTTTCTTGACTATAACACATAGTTATTGAGATTTTCTACATTCGCAAACTTACGGTACACGCGCTGGGCCAAGACCATAAGCATAAAAAACACATACATCTCGTCTAGTTATGAAAAAGACAGACGCAATAAAACAGAATGAAATTGGCAAGCATAAATCCACTCTGGTACACGGCTACACAACTAGTGCATATTTGTCCCACCCACCGGGCATTTTATGAGAGAAAACTACACACCATTATGGTTCTTTACCTAATAACAAAAACTTTTATGAGAAAAACATAATGTTACTCCCATTAAATGGCCATCCCTCCTCCTCCTCCTCCTCCTCCCCATAAAAAAGGTAAAGAAAGTGGAATAACACATGTTTTTCATTTGCCATTGTTTCTTTGTTGTTCATAGAATAAATCACATTGTATTTTAATTACTTTGTTAGAGGGCATATCAACCTCAGCAAGTTATTTAGTACTGGCAAAAATATTTGGCTAGATTCTTAGAGACAA
>JAYKTE010499946.1:0-10018 GCA_036873565.1 Xipholeptos notoides | reverse complement strand
CGGTATCAGAAATCTACCGGCGGTAGTACCGATCTACCGATCTACCGAATGTCAATCGGTAGTCCCAGCTCTGGTTTTTACCATTCATCAAAATTATCAGATTAGAATTAATTCATTTATTTTGAATTCCTGAAATAAAGCTTGAAAATTAGTATTATCTAGATTATGTGGAATTTTGCTTCAAGTTTTATTGTTCTATATACTACATTTAGTTCAATCTTAGCCAACACATTTTGTTTATGACAAAGATAAAATAGAAGTCTGAATATTCCCAATAATGATAAAACTATCTAAATTAAGTAGATTAAGATATGTGTACCAATAAGTATTGACTCCAAGAAGTTCTAAAGCTACATGTTTACTTTACCTGCTTTTCAAACTTAGAGAGTCAATTAAAGAAAAGACTATAAGCGAAAAACCATTAATTATTCCATTAACCTTTAAAGAAATCTATATTCAACCTATCAAACCTAACACTTATTTGTCTTTGCCTTGCCAAATGCATATATATTTTATTATGATCGAAATGTTGATGTCTCTTTATCTGCTTCTCAGGTTCAAAGAGTTAAACTGATCAATACCTAGTTGTGTTGTATATGACAATTTTCTACTGGTCAGTTATAACTTGCTACTGATAAGGGTTTGGAATACTTTAACAACTTGAGCATATACTATATATGCTCTACTTAGTATCTTTACTCTTTATATGTTAAAATATAACTAGGAAAAGTAGTGCTAGGTACAACATTATCAGATTACTTCTGTTTTTAATAATGAAACACATCAATTTAATATAACTAAATATTTCTGACCAACAGATGCTGAATATATACTAAAATTTATCCTGTCAGATTACCATAATTGGATAAATATCATCCTCTACTTGGATGGATTAATATCTATTTTTATACTGCATGATTAAAATTCTATTTTCTTTCCACAACTTGGATTTAATATCTTTGTTGATGTAGTAATTAATATTCTATTATTTCAGATCTTTTGCTTTAACATTTTTATTGTTTGTTAGTAGAATAGTAGTTACACTATTGAACCTATAGCTGGAAGAAATAAGAAGTTTTATACCTTTTTCAAGAGTATTAATTCACGAGTAAACTCCATGGAGAAAATGGTATTTGATCTAGCTTATTACAAGCTCAAAGTGAAAAATCTCATCCATTGAGCTAATTTGAGATAACAATTCCTATTCATATATATTACTTGATAGTTAACCTAAATCAAATGATAATATTGCTTCTTATAATTTACAGAAGACACAATCTGGGTTACATTATGTTTCTGTTTTTGTTTCAAGCTTTAAAAATACTAATATATTTTTCATCAAATGTTCTTACCATAAATTAATTAATATATATTTATATAGAAAAATTAATGATCAAACCAAACAATGCTGAAAATATCTGTATCTTAAGTTTATAATCTAAAATATCTTCCATAATAATCTGACAACTTTGACAGATAACAATAATTATCAAGCCTCATCTAAAAATTCTGAAAAATTTAAAACCATTTTATAATCGTTAAAATATTTCAATTTTCGGATGATTATTTTATAATTTGCGTCTTGAACTGATACTTTTCTACATACTTTTCTTTCATACTTTTCTACATACTTTTCTTTCTCAGAGAGGAATGATGAATTATTTGTGAAATGAACAAAGAAACATTGAAATATAAACCAGTTCCTAATAACCTCACCTCCATATTTAGAGAGTTAGAAAATTCATAATTAATGTGTTCAGTCTGAACAATTATCTTGATAGAATATAAACCTTTTTTTTTACTTCATCTAATAGCATTAATGTTCTTCTTTTTTTTGCGTGTGTGTGGTATTCTAATTTTCTTGATTCTTTTTTTAAAAATACTATTTTACTTATTCTACGGTTATTTTAATATGTTTTTAAAAATACAACTTGTTTTCTGAAATTTGATTTTTTGTGTTTACATAAAAAAATCCTATAATAAATAACATTTCTGTATTTGATAACTTTTGATAAAACAACAGGAAATTCTATTATAAAGCAATAAATTCTATATTAAAACATAAAACCTCACTGTTGTTCAAGCAAGTACAGGGTAGTATTTCCTTTTGGCCTATACATGTTGAATGAAAAAACCATCTACTCTTTGGAATTTAGGTTATAGTCATATAATATTTTCAAGAACTCTAATTCTAAGTTATTTAAGTTCTATTATTTTAAAGAAAATTTTAATTACCATTTTTTTCTGTTTTGCTTTATTTTAGATTTTGTAGAAGAAACAGACAGTAAAATAATTATTTTGTGAAAAGAGTGAATGTTACTGGTAACAATATTTGTTTTAACTATTATGATAATTTTAACTTTAACAATTTATAACCTAAATATGGAGACCATGTAGGGTTTTGTCTTGAAGCTATTGGGAAATAACATAATTTTTCACATTTTTTATTCGATTTTTATCAGGATCAACACCAAAGTTCTATAATTTATTGTAGGAATATCAAAGTTTTTTGCCATTTTTATAATTAAAATAATTTAAAATTTTAAAATTAAGGAGAGTTTTGTTTTTTCTTTTTTTTCTTTTTTATTTCTCTCCCTCTCTCTCTTTTCAGTACATTTTAACTTTTAAAAATGAGGATGACACTTATACTTATATATTTGTTTTGTTTGATGCAATATTAAAAAATGGCAAGAAATTTTCTGAAGCCACATCTATAAACACTCATACATACATATATTAGTTATGAGCTGGCACTGTTTTTAAGCATTTGTTTACAAAAGACAGATTTTTAAAATTGAAGCAGACATTGTAAGTCTGAAGAATTTTTAAAGAAGAGGAGAATAATATTGCCACAAGAAAATATTGATTTGAAAACTCTGTGTAAACTGATTAGTAGCAAGGACCAAGTGGTTTAGGTAAATTTTCGAGGTTTTCATTATTGTTTCTTATTAATGGTTAACATTTTCTCTTATATATTATTACAGCAACTGAATAGACAAAAAATAATTTTTTCTATGATATTTTCCAGTATAAAAAAATGAAGAGCAATCATCAATATTATTTTTCTCCTCTCTTCATTAATTGAATATTTCGAAATAAATCCAGTTTTTAATTTTATTATAGTTGTTCAATGTCTTACCTGAATGAAAATCTCATTTTAACCAGGAAAGGTTAGTTGGTGTAGAGAAGCCTGTGTTGCAATGAATAAACACTCATACTTTGGAATTATAATGCATAAGTTCACATCCCTGTGATACCATTCACATTCAAGCTAATATTGTTGGAAAAGGCATAAACCCCTTATTCCTTCCTACTATGGATTTAATTGTACAAATTTTGTTATTCAAACAATGTTTATCAAAAATATTATTCTCTGACCAAAAAAGTCACATTTAAAAATTAATCCCCAAACCAAAGTTTTATATTATTTTGCCTGATGTTTGTATTTTAAGGTATTTATTCTCAATTTTTATGATATAAAACCACCATGCTTTCTGGCTTTTCTGTAATGTCAACTAATCCTAAATGTCAAGTGCGGTCTAGGTTTTCATTGTTACAAGAAATTTCTCTTGGATAAACCAACAATTTCTTATGGTCAATATTTGTTTATTTTTCAATCTCAGCTATTAATAGCTTTAAAGATGTCTTTTTAGAAATTAATGTAATAGTGGCATTGTATATGTAATATATAGAATGGATTTGTATCATGGTATTGGAATTTTCTTATGCATCATAGAGACTTATTGCCTCCATGATTGTCATGATGCATGTTATTATATAGATTTAATTTTCTAAAAATGTTTTTGTAGCAAACTTGTATTGCAAGTATTTGCAAAAGTTCTAGTAATAATTTAATACATATTAGCATGTTAGATACGCAAATCATGTTACTATTCAGCTCCACTAATTAAAGTATAGATGTTATTATATAATATTTGAGAAATTATTTAAGCATAAGAAAGTACAATTTTTAAAATATATTCTTTGCATTTTGTATGGTTTACTCTCCTCATCATATAACTCTTTACCACTGAAAAGCTAGCAACATTTTGATTTAAAAAACTGCTAAACCTAAATTGATATGTATAGTATGCACTACTAAACTAAAGTTATTTGTTTCAATTAATCCAAAATATTCATTTAAAGTGACTTGAACTACTAAAATTGAAAATCCATTTTTGTCCATCAGGTAAATATAATCATCCTCTGGATTTAAAGGATTACAGAAATATGATTTTATAGTTCTTCTCTGTTGTGATAAGTGTACATTATTACCTTCAAAATATATTTTTGAATTGTGCTTTTTAATCATTTCCTATCAAACTATATAATTATTAAGAATCAAACCCTACCGTTCTCATAGATTACATTGACTAAAAATGTTATTAAAATCATAAGACCTATAAACAATGTTTTCAGTTTTATTGTGTCTTTTTTTATCATTTTATATAATGTCATTGTTTCTGGTGCTGCTGTTGTTACCATTACAGTTGCCATCCCAAGCTGAGAATTCTTGAAAGCCTGTGTTGTCATGATAACAACTTTATACCAGAGTCAAGTGGACAAAAAATTCCATCAGAGAATTATTTTTTATATTAAGCATTTCTAAACTGTCAATTTCAATGGCAGATAGGAACCATAATTTTTATTCTTTAGAATATTCACTTGCAAATTGTATAAGATTGACCTTAGGGTAATGTCTATACTATTTGATTATATCAGATTAAGCATTGTTATTTATCTCATTTTCCGTATAGCTTATAATTTCTAGCAATTCTGAACATGATCTTAGAATATTTCATAACAGCAAGTATAGTATCTATTCAAGTACATTTTTCTGTTCCTTTGAAAATCAACTTTATCAAACAAGTCTGAATATACATGAAACTTGAAACTTGATGGTGTTAATCAAAGAATTAAAAGTAAATGGAGAATTAGGAACAGTTCAGTTAGACATTTATTTTTCAAGCCATAAGTTCAAGAAATAATGAATACTTTAATAGTCAAATAGATTAAATTTACTTTTCCAAACAATCAATTCTTATGGTCAAATATTCCAAATTGCCAGAACACAGAGCCACCATTCTTTTCTCTGAAGACTGAGATTGTTAGATGATAATCAAATATGAACATATAAAATTCTAAGTGATTATGACTATCATTTTATGTACATATTTTAGAGGCTAAATTCATCTCAAAATAGCTTTTCTAGCTCAAGAGAATAGAGACAATGTTAAGAATATTGGATCTGTGAAACATTGCTAGTGTTAAATATGGATGATAAAGATACAATTTCAATCCTTTTGGAGTTAAAAGTAATTAAGTCTCTGATTAGGACATAAAAATGGGTTCCAAGAGACACATTCAATTTAAGGTTGGAGATTTAGTATCTTTGGATTGGAATCACAACTTGTGCCATACTATTTCCTAAAATATTAAATATAAATCCTAGTGCTAACCTTTATATATTTTAAGAACTTAATTTCCACAAGACCATTATATCTATTCTGTAGAATTCTTGTGTCAATAAATTCCAGTAGTAATGGAAAAGGTTAAAATTGCTGTAAGCAATTTAATCAGCCTTTTTATAAGTTGTTTTTATTTTGAAATGTTATTGAATAGCCACTAACTGTTAACTTAACTCATCACTCCTGGGTTTAAATTAACAAAATCCAGGCAAAGTGTAAATAGTTATGAAGGTTGAAGGCACAGACAGTCCATGCAGAACAAACCATCATTATGACATAAACTACACTAGTCAAAATAACCTAAAATTTTTTTAATTCAGTTGGATACCTAAAAACAATTGTTTTAGTAGTCACTTGTCTAAAAACAGGTTTTTCCAAAAACTATATTTACCAAATATTTATAAACAAATTAAGTTCATGTAGAAACTAATAATTTACAAGAAATGCATTAATAAAATAAAACAGTTTGAAATTATTCATTTATAAATTTGTCAACTTTCAACATTTTTAACAAGTCTTGAAACAAGGAAACTAAACAAACAAATCACCAATATTTAAATCCAAACCAAGTTGTATCAATGAGTTAACATTTTTTAACTATATCTACAAATACAGCATAATAAGAAATTAGATCTTCCCATTATTTTGTAGTTATTGGGAACATATGCAAGTATTTTATGATAAAAACAACTAGATTACCTATTGGAATCAATTTTAAATTGTTTTAGCCTACCCGAAAACAAGTTAATATCATTTTAAAGTTATTGTCATTTATTTTATCATAGTGAAGGATTTCAAACAATTATCCACTCTAAGTGGGTATTTATAAATGAGTGACCAATTTTGTTAAAACCTGATTTTAAGTAAAAATAATCAATTAAATCTATCAGTTTAGAAGATACACATTTAATATACCATATCTTACTCTATATCACGGTATTCTCTCAATATATTCAGATAGATATTTTATGAAACAATACAAATTTAAGAGATTATAGTCTTTACAGAGCTGTAATGTGAAACATAGATTTTATATTTTCCCTACTGTCCCATAACTGAAACAGTACCATCTGTTCCATTTATTTTTGCTATAATCTTTCCCTCTTCTTCTTATATCTTCCTATGGATGTCATAATCTAGATAATTCATTTGGCACTCTTATATAAGCTTTAAACCCAACTTAAACTTTTTTTATCTCTCCTCATTCTCTTTAATGAATTATTTTATGTTGTTTTTTGTACTCTCTCATTATATCTTAATGAGCAGCAACATTTTTAATGATATAAGTATTATATAAACTTATATAAACTATGAAAAATTTATTGGTAAAGATATACACCACAGTGCACAGTTGTAGAGAAGTGATTGAAAGTGAAGATAATGTAAATAAGAAAAATAAAACCTAGGGTAAGGGTCTCCTTTTTCCAAATTAATTTGCTGTCTTTATTGGATAATTGGATATTTAACTTGTTTATAGAATGTTCAATTGAATTTTTTAATAGCTACCATCAAAAAAGGTAACACAATAATTAGTAAAGAAAAAAACGAAAGCCTGATTTAATTTATCTTTCTAATCAAAGGCTTCATAAACATCAGAGGATTTGATTTCCATAGGATATAAAATTGAACTCCTTAGATTATTTTTTCTCAATTCAATAAGACCTTTATTATAGTTGTTTATTAAATAAAATAAAAAAATAAATAAATAGAAATAAGTTTACTTATAAAATTAAAAGATTTTTAAAATAAGAACTAAATTTACTTACAAAATTAAAAGAAAACATTTATTTAATTTATAATATATTACACTATGTTTATTCAATTTTACAGTTGCTAAGGCAATAATTAATCATTTTTTTCAAAATTAAAATTTAAAGTTAAAACAATGACTTGATTCAATATTTAGTCAAACAGTGTAAAATGGTATTTTTTTTTTTTAAAAGGGATTACTTAGTCAGAAATATTTTGTTTATCCAATCAGAAAAGTGTGATGTACGAACTAGCATAGCAACAAGCTGTGTTATTATAATATAGATTTATTATATCTACTAGGTTTGAAACCTTCCTCACACACTAATTCAAGTTTATCTTAATTATTATAAGGATCATTTTTAAGTGTTATCTACTGAGATAACATAATTCAATTAGGGCTTACATTTTTATGTAATGATAGCATTAAAATAATTATATTCAATAATCTTATGAAATTAATATTATTTTTGATTTCAAATGGAAATTAAAAGTACTTTATTTTAATTATAATATTAATGGAGTCCCCTGTTTCCATAATTGGGATTGGAACATTTTTTTCAATTTTGTTTAAGAATTTCTTATGATCAAGTTCAAAATTTTGAATTATAGAGATGAAAAAAAAATGAATTGTTTTATAAATAAAATTATCTTGTCTTATAGAAAATAAATCTTATTCATAGACTGATAGATACTACTCTGAAACTGAAACTCACATGTTTTACTAAGTTGTATTCGCACATTAAATAGTCATATGACTAGATTTTGCTGAAAGGAATCAATTATTTGGGGGACCTATCTCACAGGGCAAAACTACTCACGAAAGAAAGCCTACAGGACTTGGCCAAATGCCAAATCTTGCCTTCAAAGCTAATAGAAGATGCATAAATATGCAGTTGAGCTCTTAAATATATTTTTGTTTTTAACAATTTCAATGGTTTTTAATTTAAATTAATTCTGTGAAAATTTGACTTTTTAAAATGAAATTTTAAGAATTAGTGTCATGAAATGAGCTGATTTATTTTAAATAAACAAAATATATCTGAATTTTTTTGTAAAAGATATGCGATGAAAATATTTGAAATAAAATGGAGGTCTATTGATGATACAAAAATACAAAAAGAAACCTTTAAAAATTGTTTAATAGTATTTGTCATTAAAGACTATCATATTATTTTATAGTTAGATAATAACAATAGTGAATTAAATCTAATCTAATTAAGGCTATTGAGAGTATCTATTTGTACCATAATGTTTTGAACTTTATTCTTCCAGACTAACATCGATCATGAATGTTCTGTATTGTTTATGTGAATTATTTCCTCACTATTTATAAAAGAATATTTTCTTTACCATTATTTAAATTATTCAGACTTGTATTTTCATCTTTACAGTTGCCTTCACAACATTTTGGCCGATCTAGGTATTACTTGAACTTGTGAACCATTTGTAATCTGCAAACCTAACCTTTTATTCAATCCATGGAGGTAGACTGTGTATGTTTTGTAAATATCATTAGGTACTAAGTCATTCTAAGTTAAATATTCTTAGCTATTTCTACCTGAAGTCAGAATAGAACCTGGAATCCGAAAGTTGGAGTGATGTCAAAAAAGGACCAAATGACGTGGGCCAAAATGTAAATATAGGAGATATAGATGAGAATGTAAATATAGGAGATATATAGATGAGAATAGAAGTCTAAACAATTTGAGTAATGATGATAATCAAAATGCATATGAAAAAATTTAAACAATCAATATATACTTTATTTGCTACGAATATGTCTATGAGTGTACTTAGTAAGGCTTAAAACTGTATGCTATTCTGAATTACTGAATACTTCAAATTGATTTGCTGTTAACTCATTAAGTGTTGGTATAAGTTAAAAAAACAAATGATTTAGATACTCACTAAGTACTTGATGCTTTTCCTTTAAGACACAATACTTACCATGAATGTTTAAATTTTGTCATTGCCTGAATTTTATTTTGTGGTGTTTTAGAATATAAGGCTTCTCATACTAAATCATAAAGATAATTTATGATCTCATAAAACTTGAATACAGAATTCCATCTATAAATTTCCCAGGCTTCTAGGAATTAGAAGGCCTTATAAATATGCCTAAACTTGGCTCTGATTATGACACAATTTTTGCTGCCTTTTAGTTTTTATCGAACATTAAAGTTTAGTGAAAGAAAATGATTTTTCTATGCATTAATTTCTATGGTGGACTGTTGTCCTCATCTTTCATAGTTGTTGTTTCACCAACTTATCCTCTGGCCTTTGTCAGGTGATTTTTGTAACACAGTCCTATTGTGATTGTTTCTACTCTTGTAATAAATTGAGTGAAAAATGGACCTTCCTTGCTTATATGTTTAGAACACAGCATAAAAACAGAGTTAGTAGTCAACAACAACGAGGATTATATTTTCATACTGTACTTTTTTTTTAAGTTATAAAATCGTTATAAGAATGCTGACTGGCATAGTCAATGCTGAATTGTCCTTCCACCAAATCAGCCTTGCCACCAAATTAACCTCAATGAATCGATCACACAGAAATGTCCCATTCCCTATTAAGCTAGTTTCAACTTTTAAAAAAAGGTTAATATTTAAAAGTGACCACTCACTTTAATTTCATATTTGTATATAATCTTTCAACTTTTCTTGTTCTATATTCTAAACAAACTCCCTTTATTCACTCATATTCTTTCACATTTTGTAAGTACATTTAATTTATCCTTTGAGTAAGGCAAAGTCATTACTTATTGAACATACACTGGTGACCACCTGGATGGCCGA
>JAYKTE010499835.1:0-10019 GCA_036873565.1 Xipholeptos notoides | reverse complement strand
GTGACATTGACCTTTGACATTGATCCTTGACATTGATCTGTGACATTGACCTTTGACATTGATCCTTGACATTGATCTGTGACATTGACCTTTGACATTGATCCTTGACATTGATCCGCCTGCAGGTCATAAAAGACCAAATATTTGTCTGTGGTTTTCAAGTTTTCAAGAATAGTGTGTGAAACTGTCAGCAACCGTGCCTTTTACTGGTTCCTGGCATGCTCTGTGAAGACCCAGTGACCAGTGTTTGCCCTTTTGGGTAGTAGTAAATGCCTATCCACTTGGCCAAACCGACTTCCCTAAAAATATTTTTAATAGATTTGTTTAACAGCCTAAATTTGGTAAAAATGTCAGAATCAATGAAAGTCACTTTGGCCGAGTCAGAGTAAGATAGTAATTGTTGTGGGGACATACTCTGATATCCCCCAATATGGACTTGTCTATTCTATATAAATATATTCAGCAAACCTGATATGCCGGGTGATATCAGGATAGATGGACTCCACACCATTTTGCTCTGCAATAGAGTAGAACTGTATTTATGAATCAAGAAGAACAATAACTGGATATCTATATTTGTCTGTCGGTCTGTCTGTCTGTCTGTCAATCAGTCCGTCTGTCTGTCAGTCCGTCTGTCTCCCCCCCCCCTCTCTCTCTCTCTCTCTCTCTCTCGCACTCTTTTTCTCCCCCTCCTTTGTGAAAACCTCAAAAATAGTATTCAATTCAAAGAATACATGTCTGTCAATATTTGTGATTCTAAGTCCGGCCGGAATTTATAAATAGATTTAATCAGAGGGAGAGGAAAAAAAAAAAAGATTCATACCTTTTCCAAGAGGGGATTATTGCAACAAGCTGGGTTGTGGATTAATTACAAATCCAACCAACCAACCAACCAACCAATCAACCAACCAAACAACCAACCAAACAACCAACCAACCAGCCAACCAACCAAATTCAGTATTTATAAATTCAGTATTTATAAAGTATCTTTTTAAAGTATCTTTGATCCTTCAAAGAGCAGGACTTCTAATGCTTGAGAATTTGTATTTTCTAAAAAATTTATTTTAAATATTTTATGCTTTTTTGCTTTTTCTAATGGAATGCATGTGTTTGTTGAAAGATAAATCAATTCTGTATGTCTGTCTGTCTGTCTGTCAGTCCGTCTGTCAGTCTGTCTCCCCCCCTCTCTCTCTTTCTCTCTCTCTCTCTCTCTCTCTCTCCTTTGTGGAGGATTCACAGACATGGCAGATCTTCCAGTCACAATCAATAACGATTTATTTCTACTGAAACTAGTGAAACCCAGTCGTTCACTAAATGACTTTCCCTATTCATTTATCTACTTCAAAATCTATTTTTGCATTATTTAGACTTATTCAAATAAAATTCAATTTGTTAAGTAAGATAGATCTAAGTGTTTAAATGCTTGAATTGAATTAATCAAGTATTAGATTGTTTAATCATGAATTTAGTTAATTTAATTAAGAAATAAGACTATTTGTGAAATGTTTATCTTGCATTCATAATTATCAATTAAAAAAAAACAACTTATATTTACAAATTAATGAGAAGAATTTATTGCTAATAAACGAGAGTTCAGACTCGCCTTTGATTTTTGCAACAACAACAAAAATATCGAATATACATACACACCCCCCACATACACACATACACACACACATATATATATATATTCAGACAAGTTTAATTAAAAGGAATTTTAATTTTCCTTTTCAATATTTTTAATTAAATTTTTTCTTGTTCTCTAACAAGAGACTTAGTGGCTGGATCAATAATGATATTCTGCCTAAATATACGAAATTTAAATATATATATATATATATATATATGTGAGCAGCAAGGGTGGAGCAGATAGATAGATAGATAGATAGATAGATGAAAGGATTGTATGGGTGGATTGACAGATAGTTATTAAACAAAGCATCTAATGCTTGTGGGTTCCTGTTTTACATCGTATTTCGTGTGCCATTGCTTATGAAGCACAATGACAACAACAACAACAGCAACAGCAACAACAACAACAAAATAGGGGAAAAGAATTGAGTAACTTCAAGAGAAAATAAATTGCTACTCTATTCTGCATAATGAACATCATCTTTTTAAAGATCATAAGAACATTATTCATGAAAAGGCTTTCAACTTGACCCCATCTTCAATCCAGCTAAAGAACACTTTTGACATGCCATGCTTCATGGGAGATCGATGTGGCAATAAAACCGATGCCAAACATTTATAATGTTGATGCAGAAGGTAAAAGAAAAATTGTCAGGAGCCATTTTCTCATTAAAAACAAGATGGCTTCCACCTAAATGATGGGGGGAAGTCGATTTGGGCCAATCGGTAGGCAGTCGGTAGGCAGTCGGACCACGGAATCGTAGTACACGAGTTTGAATCCCTGGGAAGTCAATTTGGGCCAATCGGCAGGCAGTCGGACCTCGGAATCGTAGTACGCGAGTTTGAATCTCAGTTGTTCCGTTTACGTTCATATTCGTACTAATACTGTTGGGAAAGGTATGAATCCCACATTCACTCCAGCTATGGGTCAACTAGTGTAATTTGTGTCATTAAAAAACACCTCTGTGTACAAAAACTAACGTTTACCAAAAATTAAATGACCTGAAATGGTTGATATGCCGTAAAACACAAACAATCAAACAAATACGAACTTTTGGGATGACCTAATATATATGATAGGTTATCCTAAAAGTTACGAAGAATAATTTTGGTTGTTTTTCTTATTACTTGGCGAGTAAAATTTCAAAGTGTTTACAAACTTTTGGGATAACCTAATATATATAATTGGCAGTCCCAAATTTAAAGAAAATACTGATGGGTTTTTGCTCTCGGAATTAAATAGCCTAAACAGGTTGATATGCCGTAAAACCACAAACAAACAAACAAACAATAAGATATGATAATATAAGTTAAGATAAGTTTTGTTTCTTTTAAATTTATTTTCAAATTTTCCAACATTTTTCTTTTTTTTTGGTGGTGGGGAGATATGGGGAAGGATTAAGTGGTTTTTGGCAAAGAATCAGGCATTAAAGGGAATTTCAAGGATAAGGGATTTAGTTAAGATCTTGCTTCTTGGCATATTCAGTCTATATACATAAGGAAAACTTGAAAATCAAACAGACATCAGCCCGTAGTAAAAAAAAAAATAAAAGATAAAAACTAAAGCCACAGAGCAGAATGAGCAGAGATTTGTGAAATATTTAATTACACGTTTTTCTATTTCAGAAATATTTTATTCCCTTATGAATTTAATGATGCGTTTTTTAGCAGAGCTTTTGAGTAGCTGGAGAAGAAAGGATTTAAACTCCATAAACATGTCATTTAGAAATGGGAAACCAAAAGTAAAAAAAAAAGCTTTAAATCACATGTGTATATATCTATAAATATATATAGGCAGAATATCGTTATTCAGATATATTTCATTAAGATGAATTTTAATTTTTCTTCTTAATATTTCTAATTTAATTTTAGTATGTTTAGCAGAATATCGTTATTCAGACATATTTCATTAAGAAGAATTTTAATTTTTCTTTTCTAATATTTTAAATCTAAATTTTGTATATTTAGGCAGAATATCGTTATTCTGACAAAATTTCATTAAGAGGAATTTTAATTTTTCTTTTTAATATTTCTAATTTAATTTTAGTATATTTAGGCAGAATATCGTTATTCAGACATATTTCATTAAGAAGAATTTTAATTTTTCTTTTCTAATATTTTAAATTTAATTTTAGTATATTTAGGCAGAATATTGTTATTCAGACATATTTCATTAAGATGAATTTTAATTTTTCTTTTTAATATTTAAAATTTAATTTTAGTATATTTAGGCAGAATATCGTTATTCAGATATATTTCATTAAGAGGAATTTTAATTTTTCTTTTTTAATATTTCTAATTTAATTTTAGTATGTTTAGGCAGAATATCGTTATTCAGATATATTTCATTAAGAGAAATTTTAATTTCTCTTTTCTAATATTTTAAATTTAATTTTAGTATGTTTAGGCAGAATATCATTATTCAAACATATTTCATTAAGAGAAATTTTAATTTTTCTTTTCTAATATTTTAGATTTAATTTTTGTATATTTAGGCAAAATATAATTATTCAGATATATTTCATTAGGAGGAATTTTAATTTTCCTTTTTAATATTTTGAATTTGATTTTTGTATATTTAGACAGAATATCATTATTCAGATATATTTCATTAAGAGCAATTTTAATTTTCCTTTTTAATATTTCTAATTTAATTTTAGTATGTTTAGACAGAATATCGTTATTCATATATAGTTCATTAAGAGGAATTTTAATTTTTATTTTTAATACTTTAATTAAATTCTTTCTTTATATTTAGTTGCTGGGTTGAGTGTCTTAATATAATTTCCAAGCAACTGGTCCTCCTTAACAATTCTCGGGTATTGACATTGAAAATGAATGTGATAGTTTTGAAATCATACGATACAAATTCAATGTCTAAGATTTTACCACATCTGAAAGTGAATATGTAGGATTTGAACTCCTATAATACAATTCCACAATTCAAGCTTTTACCACTTGTGAAAGTGAATGAAATGGTTTTTGACTAGGATTTAAACTCCAATAATACGATTCCACACTCAAAGCTTTTAACACACCTGAAAATGAATGAAATGGGTTTTCACTTGGATTTGAATACGTATAATACAATTCCCGAGCCTAAACTTTTAAAACACTTGACAATGAATGAGATGTTTTTGACTAGAAATTGAACTCATATAATACAATTCCAGAGCCTAAGCTTTTACCACTGCTCCAACCTTGTTTCTATTAAGTAACACATTGAGGTTTAAAGAGTCGATCCTTATTGTTCTTCTTCCTTTCGTTCATTAATGTTTCTACAATTTTTCTCCAATCAATCGCTTTGGGCAATTTGTCTTCTCGCTTCTTCTATATACTCTTTAAATGCTCTATAATCTAATGTTTTCATTAGTTTTATTTGACTGTTTTTCTTGGGGGAGGGGAGAATGTTTTTTTTGTTTTGTTTTTTTTTACTTTGAATTTTCATTTCGTTTTGATTTTAACAAACGTGAAATAATTTTAGCCAAACGTGAAATAATTTGGTGAGAAAAAATGTGTCATTCTAATTTCTGCTTTTATTATTATTATTATTATTATTACTTTATTATTATTATTATTATTTTTCGATTTTTACTAATTATTTCAATTTGTTTTCTTTCTTCTTCTTTTTTCTTCATCATCATCATCATCATCATCATCTTTTACTTCTTTTTCTTCTTCTGTTTCTTCTTCTACTTCTTTTTATTCTAATGCTGCTACTTCTACTACCTGAGGAAGTCGATTTGGCTGAGTGGATGGGTAGTCCGACTTCGGAATCGTAGTACGCGAGTTTAAATCCACCATTTGCGTTCATATTCAGACTAATACAATTGGGAAACGGTAGGAATCCCCACTTTCCCTCCAGCTATGGGTTGGATAGTGCATACTGAGTTATTAAAAAAAAACTAAGTGTGGACAAAAAACAAAACGTTTATCAAAAATGATTGCTGAAGGCATTAAATGACCTCAAATGGTTGATATGCCGTAAAACTCAAACACTTTTTCTACCTCTTCGTCTTCGTCGTCTTCTTCTTCTCCCTCTTCTTCGCCCCTTCTCCTTCTTCCTCTTCATATTTTCTTCTACTTTTTCTTCTTCACAATCTTTTTCTTTTCCTCCCTCTTCTTCTCGTACTTCAACCCTCCTCATTCTTCTTCTTTATCTTCTTCTTCTTCTTCTTCTTCTCCTTCTTCTTCTTCTTATCATTCTTTTCTCCTTCATCTTCTCCTCCTCTTATTCCTCTGTCTTCTTCCTCTTCGTCATCTTCTTCTTCTTCTCCCCCTTCTCCTCCTGTTATTCCTCCTCCTTCTTCTCCTTCTCTTCTTCTTCTTCTTCTTCTTCTTCCTCTTCCATTCATTCTTGAACCGGTTTGTCTCTTCTCGTTATTTTTTTGTCCCCCCTCTTTCACAAAACACTCCACGAATTAGCAGTCGACATTTTCTCAAAATTAAAAAATCATCTCTCCATATTTTTTAAAGACTCGTTAGTCGACGCCCAACGCCAAAACCACATATTACATTTAGTCGTTTAAGCAGAAGAGGAAACACACTCATATAGACACAAGGTGAACACGATCTTGCCCAGTGGATAGGTAGTCGCACTTTAGAATCGTAGTACGCGAGTTCGAATCCCAGTCATTGCGTTTACGTCCATATTTGGTCAAATATGTATGTATCCCAACATTCTTCAAGCTATGGGTTAAATAGAACATATTTTGTTATTCTAAAAACTAAGTGTGGACAAATATTAACGTTTGCCAAATCATGGTTCTTCTCGGCATTAAATGACCTAAAACGGTTGACATGGATTAAATTGTGCATATTTGGTTATTCAAAAGACTAAACGTGGAAAAAAACTAACGTTTACCAAATAATGATTGTTCTTGGTATTAAATGAACTAAAATGGTTGATATGCCGTAAAACACAAGCAAAACAAACAAACATAGAGGCAAAAATACACATTTGAACTCGTATAATTCGATTCCAGAATACAAACCTTTACCACTTCTGAAAGTGAATGTAATGACTTTTTACTGGGATTTGAACTCGTATAATATTTTTCCCGAGTCCAAACCTTTACCACTTCTGAAAGTGAATGTAATAATTTTTACTGAGATTTGAACTCGTATAATTTGATTCCAGAGTCCAAGCGTTTACTACTTCTGAAATTGAATGTAATGATTTTTACTGGGGTTTGAATTCGTATAATACGATTCGCGAGTCCAAACCTTTACCACTTCTGAAAGTGAATGTAATGATTTTTACTGGGATTTGAACTCGTATAATTCGATTCCCGAGTCCAAACCTTAACCACTTCTGAAAGTGAATGTAATGATTTTTTACTGGGATTTGAAATCGTATAATACGATTCGCGAGTCCAAACCTTTACCACTTCTGAAAGTGAATGTAATTATTTTTACTGGGATTTGAACTCGTCTAATTCGATTCCAGAGTCCAAGCCTTTAGCACTTCTGAAAGTGAATGTAATGATTTTTACTGGGGTTTGAACTCGTATAATTCGATTCCAGAGTCCATGTTCTGAAAGTGAATGTAATGATTTTTACTGGGATTTGAACTCGTATAATTCGATTCCAGAGTCCAAGCGTTTACTACTTCTGAAAGTGAATGTAATGATTTTTACTGGGATTTGAACTCGTATAATACGATTCCCGAGTCTTAACCTTTACCAATTCTGAAAGTGAATGTAATAATTTTTACTGGTATTTGAACTTATATAATTCGATTCCAGAGTCCAAGTTCTAAAAGTGAATGTAATGATTTTTATGGGATTTGAACTCGTATAATTCGATTCCCGAGTCCAAACCTGTACCACTACACCACCCTCAATGCCCATATGCTTCTGTAGCAATCAACCCATTTCTGTTGATGTTTGATGTTCTGTCCTGTTTATTGAATTGGCTTAGAAACAGAAATTCCTAGCAAGAAAGGACTGTAATCATAAAATAATATTTTCCTTTTTACTAATTTGTACAATTCTAGCATTTCTTTGCATTGGTGAACACAATTAGCCCTAATTTTAAGCAAATATTGGACCTTTATGTTCGACCGATCATGATTGAGTTCTTAAAAACCATCAAGGCTCTTTCTCTCTCTTTTTTCTCTCTTCTCTCTTCGAGAGTTTTATTATCATAATTTCGGTGGAATCCTTCTTTTTTTTTTTACCATAATTCTTTAAAACTTTTATTTCATAACTTTTGTGGATTTTTTTATTTTTCATTTTTCATAATTTTTGTTATGGGAAGTCGATTTGGCCCGATGGATAGGCAGTCGGATTTTGGAATCGAAGGGAAGTCGATTTGGCCAGTGGATAGGCAGTCGGATTTTGGAATCGTAGGGAAGCCGATTTGGCCCTGTGGATAGGCAGTCGGATTTTGGAATCGTAGGGGAAGTCAATTTGGCCCTGTAGATAGGCAGTCGGATTTTGGAATCGTAGGGAAGCCGATTTGGCCCTGTGGATAGGCAGTCGGAATTTGGAATCATAGTGGAAGTTGATTTGGCCCTGTGGATAGGCAATCAGACTTCGAAATCATATTACCTGAGTTCGAATCCCTGCCGTTCCATTTGCGTTCATATTTTGACTAATACTCTTGGGAAGGATATGAATCCCCACATTTCCTCCAGCTATGGGTTAAATTGCTCATATTGTGTTATTTAAAAAAAAAAGAACTAACGTTTATCAAAAATGATTGTTCTCAGCATTAAATAACCTAAAAATAGTTGATATGCCGTTAAAATACAAACATAATTTTGGTGGGATTTTTATTTCATTTTTGTTTATTTTCATTTTGTACTTTTTGTAGATTTTTTATTTCATACTTTTTTGTAATTTTCTAAAAAATAATTTTTTTTCCATCTTTTATTCTTAAGTTTTGGGGATTTTTATTTAATAACTTTTTTCATGGCTTTTTTTTTGTTCTTTTTGTTTGTTTGTGTTTTACGGCACATCAACCATTTTAGGTCATCTAATGCCGAGAAAAATCAATTTCGGCAAACGCTACTTTTTGTACACACAGTTTTTTTTAAATGACACATTTGCACTATTTGACCTATAGCTGGAGGGAATGTGGGATTCATACTTTTCCCAACAGTATTAGTACCAATATTAACGCAAACGGAACAACTGGGATTCAAACTTGCATACTACAATTCCGAGGTCCGACTGCCCTGTGAATAGGCAATCGGACTTAGGAATGTCCGACTGCCTATCCACTGGCCAAATCGACTTCCCCATTTTTTGTTCTGTTATTTTTATTTATTTGTTTTTGACTCTGTTTTCGTAAATTTGTTTTTCCTTTTCTGTTCAATTTTTTGTTTTCTTCCTCCATTTCGGTTTTCCTATTCAAGAATTTTATTTTCGTCTTTTTAGTCGATAATTTTTCATTCTTCCCACATTTGTTGATACACTAATATCTTTAAGTTAATAAAACCATCCAATAAGAGGCTAAATCAAAAAGTTCCGAGACAAATTGATTAAAAACTTTATTTATGGAAGGTACAACATTATTTTTCTACATAATCCACCTAACTCAATATACTTCTGCAAGCAATGTTTCCATACATACGAGGGTAAATCAAAAAGTCCTGAGAAAAATTGAAGGAAAGATTTATTCACGCTAGTTGCAAAATAATTGTTTTACATTAGATCCACCTAACTCAATACGTTTCCATCGAGAAATTCGTTCTTTATAAAGTTTTGTTGCTCTAATAAAGTTCTAATACAAATTGAAGAATGCGGGGTTTCATATCTTTTCCGACTGCGATTCAAACTAGAGTACTACAATTTCGAACTACGACTGCCTACCCACTGGCCCAAGTCGACTTCCTCTGTAGGAGGTTGTTCTTCGATATACCACGTTTACCTAGTCGAGCACCAACCCAAATTAGGCACAAGGCCATTTTTATGTGCCCATTATATCCCTGTGCTTTTTCTTTTAATCTTGCCCTTCACCTAGATGAGTTACAATCCGGTGTTAACGAACCTCATCTGCCCGAGACAACTGAAAGTGAATGCAATGGATTTGACTGGGATTTCAACTCGTGTAATACGATTCCAGAGACCAAGCTTTAAATCACTTCTGAAAGTGAATGCAATAGTTTTGACTGGGATTTGAACTCGTGTAATACGATTCCAGAGACCAAGCTTTTATCACTTCTAAAAGTGAATGCAATAGTTTTGACTGGGATTTGAACCCATGTAATATGGTTCTAGAGACCAAGCCTTTTCCACTGCACCAACCTCACTGCCCAATATACACACACTGTCTACTCTCAATGTCCGATTACTTCTTCCTTTGGGGAAGTCGATTTGGGCCAATCGGTAGGCAGTCGGACCTCGGAAACGTAGTACGCGAGTTCGAATCCCAGTTGT
>JAYKTE010499724.1:0-10019 GCA_036873565.1 Xipholeptos notoides | reverse complement strand
ATTTAGTAAGTAACGAGAAAAATAGAAATTAATGTTCGAACGCTTGACAAATTCCTTCTCTACTGAAGTATAGTCTTCGCTGTGCGAAAGTGCTTTATCTAAAGTAATAGTTTTTTTTTTTCTTACATCTGTCAAATTAAAGAAAAATTTTGTGTCTCGCACTTCCGCGCGAAGACTAATAAAGTTGACACTGATACCAGATATTTTGGTAATAAGCTTATTAAATGAGCATGGTCAGTGCAGGCGTAAAGAGTCAACTCCTTAGCATCCTGGGATTATAAAATATCTGGTGTCACTAACCTATGCTTATGAAGCAAAACTCCTTTTGGTTGAATTCTCCTTCATGACACCAGAAAAATTCCTATGTAGAAGTGATTTACTTACAAAGCTGCACTGATGAGCCATAAATGATGAATATGCACTGTACATAAAAATGACAATAGTTTAAACTTTACAGATCATTGAAATTACTGTCATAGATCATTCTATGCTTATATACATTTTGACTGTATACAAAAACAAAAAAATTAAATTTTTGTCTTTAAATGAATTTTTCAGTTACGCAAAAATACATTATTAAAAAAAAATCCCCTGAAGGCATTAGATATACTTTTTTTTCTCTTTTCTATTCTTAAGAAAAAGATAAATTTCAATTTCAATACTTAAGGTTTAAAGAAAACCTCAATCTTTTGTAAAAAAAATTTAACAAATTATTTTGTTAATTACACAACAAAAATGTATTTCAATCAGGTATCCTTATCAATATACATCTATTAAATGAATGTATGAAAACTAAAATCATTCAGATGTACATAAATAAAGGGAGAATAAATCAATTAAAAGCTCTCACAAAAGGATGACTAAATGTCTTTTCAATTCCTATTTGAAAGTGGTAGCACTGAATATATTTTGGACATGGGGGTGAGAAATTGCTCCTTTTGTGCTCTTACCTATCTTACAACAATACACCTATACTGTTTCAAGTGCTTCATGTATGGAGAAGATAAAAAGTATATAGAAAGAAATGAAACAATTCATAATCTGCAGCAGCAAAGCTTAGTTGTTCTTTTATTTTTGTTTTACACATCATAGTTTTTTCTTATATAGTGTGGAAAGGAGAGAAAGAGAAAGGTGTCCTGAGAGAATTGTTTCATTAAATATTATATTCTAGCATATTTGACTCGATCCAATGAGTCTTGAAATGGAACAAACGAATGCTGATTTTCTACAAACTCATTTTCTTTGAGAAAGAATAGAAAAGCGAATCCGCATTTCTATACAGCCTGATTAGTTTTGTTCCAGTTCAAATGAAGAAACTGAAATAGACTTAAGACTTTTGTAAATCATGAGTGAAAGGGAAGAGAGAAAGAAAAAGTGAAGAATAGAAACACAGTGATTAATTAAAAAAAATAACATTTTCTCAACCTAGATAACAAGGGTAAATTTATAGTATTCATAAAAAGATGTTTAGGCTTTCTTTAAAGTTATCCACCAAAATAAATATATTAAATACCAGGTAAAAAGTTTTGATACATCAAGGTCCAAAAACATAATGAAAGAGCTATAATATTGGACAATACATAAAACCATATAAAAATGAAAGAGGTTCAACATTCATTTAAGAGTAAGATATGAAACATTAAGCTATTCATAAATGCAGGAGAAATAAAGCTGCAAAAATGAATGCAATACAAATTCTATGGGAATTAAATACAAGTTCTGATATTTCTTCCTTCCTAATTATTACTCGAACTATTTAAAAAAAAAGTGTTGGAACAATCTGATTCCTTTCTGTTTGGCCAAATCTCAAACTTATTTATTTTTCAATGCTGAATAAAATACAATGATCAACTCGTAGAAGTTCCCATCTATATCAAGTAAAAAAAAGTCAAAACTTAAATCACAATAATCTACTAAGTTAAGATTGGTTTAAGGCAATATTAAAAAATAAATGATAAAATATTAACTTGTTAGGTTTTTTTTCTTTTTTCTCTGAAAGCGATAAAAAAATAAGTGTTAACCCAAAAGGTAAATTTGTTCGTTTTTTTGTTAATAAAAATTGTTTGTTTAATGAAAAATATTCCATCTTTTGAAAATAAAAAATTATGTTGGTTGATATAATTAAAAAATTAATTATTAGAAGAAAATTAATTGGGCCAATTGAAATGTTAAATAAAAATGTCAACATTTCAATAAAATTACATCGACCACGTTTACCAAACTTGAACCTGGACTGCCTGTTGAATATTCTACCGCTGACCCACTGTAACACATTAAGAAACTGTAATGGAGAGGTATAAGAAATTGTTAAATTCAAATGCTCTCAATAAATTCTTGAAAATCGAGGCGCAGTCTACTGCGTCTAACGACTTTGTTTAAGGTTAGGGCTTTTGTTATTTTTTGTTTTTGTTTCAATATTTTATGGTGATATAAATATATTTATATAAATATATTATAAATATATGTAAAAAAAATAAGAATAAAAACTGGCCTTTTAAATTATTTTCGGTAGGCATAAAAGTTATTCTTTTTTTTTTCAATTAAAAAATCAGTTGAAATATTTTTTTAATTAGAAACTCAAATTCCTAAACAAGAATAGCTGTGATTAGCGATTTTTAATCCTGTTTTGTCGTTTCTGGGTTCAAGAGTATGTCACCCACCCTGGCTGCAATCCTGCTGGTTTTATTGTTTTTGTTTTTTTGTTTGTTTTTAAAATTTTACAATTTTATTTGGTTTTAGGGTTAGGTTTTAATTGCTCTATTTATTATTATTATTATTTTGTTTAAGTTTTCAATTTTATTTGGTTTTAGAGTTAATAAAGCCAAACAAAAACCTAACCCTAAAAAATACATATGTAATAAAACCAAAATAAAACATATTGTTTATTTACATTGACATGAGGGTGAATATCATAAGTCATCTCTTTTAGCCAGCGGGTTCAGAGTAACTTATACATCAGTTCTGCAATCCAACCACAAAACCTTAATCCTAACCCTAAAACCAAATAAAATATATTGTTTATATAGGGTGTGAACATTGTAATTTGTTCCTTTTAGTCAATTATGGGTTCAAGAGGACGTTGTCTATGTTCACAAACTCTGCAAATCTTACTAATAGATTTAATTGTATATTTTCTGTTTTATTATGAATAATGTTTTAAATTGTTTTTTTTTAATTACAAATTACATTACTATTTTTCATTCGATTAGAATAATAAAACAAAAAATAATTTCAACTTGTTAATCATGTTAAAATAAATAAATTTTTAAAAACATATGAAAAAATTAAGTAAAACACCAGAAATTGGCAGAGTAGTTTGGTAGAGACCACAAAGGTCAAATCTTGCAACTATGACTCCTTACAAGCTAAATTTCCAGCTGAAAACTGATTAAAATGCTTTCTCAAGGTCTGAATACCCTTCATATCATATCTCAAGTCTGTAGACCAAAAATTGACAGGAGTTTGGTAGAGACTGATTATACACACAGACAGAAACATACACAATTTCACTTTTATAGATATATTGATAGATATTGAATCTTGCATGTTTAGAACTATTCCCATGAACTTCTCATACATTAACATGTACATGTTATTTGGTTCAAAACTTGACTTTTCACAAAGTGTACATAGCAAATTTAGCTAGTATCTAATATTTTCTTTTAAAAAGTTCAATAAAATATCCACAGAAAAATTTAGTGATTTTTGCATAATATATTTTTACCAAAGATATAATGTATAAAAGTTGGTTCTTTTGTTATGAGTAACAAAACCTCAGACAAGGAACAGTTGTATATTCTTACCTCTATCTCAATCACTAAGTAAATCAAAATAGTAGACAAAAAACAAATCTTTCTCTTCAGAACAATTTAAGTCCATTTACCTTCAATCTTTCCCTGTATCCTTGATGTACAATTCTTTTTACAACACATTAATATTTAGTCATGCATTATCATCAGAGATACATCTTATTCAAAATTGAATAAATGTCAACAAAGAGACCAACATAGAAAATTATTATATGAAGTTGTCTCATATAAAATAGCTACTTAAAAATGGATAAGTAAAACTATTTATAAATATGGTTTAATAATGGAAAAAGGCTATTAGCTTTGATGACTTTATTCTCTCTCTTTTTAAGGCTACATATTCCTTCTTTATAGAAATCTCTTTTGAAATTACAAAGTATGTGACAATTTTGTAAAATTGAAAAATGTACATAGGCTGGTTTAAGTTTTTTTGCCTCTTGTCACATTGAGTAAACTCTTCTAAAACAACTTTTCAGGCAAAAATTTTATCCTATATTTTACACAAGAATTCTAATGTTTCCAGTAAAATAAATCATTTAAAGCACAACATAACATTAACTTCTCTAATTTCAAGAAAAAAAGATAAGTCAATAAAGTCATAAAAACTATAGTTGAAGGTATCATTTATAGTCATTCATCATAGGATTTTGTAGAAACCAAGTTAATTTTGATTAAAATAAGACCTATCATACAGTGTTTTTTTTTTAGATATACCTTATGGTGGATCATATACAGAATACATCCAGTGAAGGTGGAGGAGGGTTAATGGTTGGACTCTAGGATCATATTATATGATTTCAAATCCTAGTCAAAACTATTGGGTTCACTTTTCAATGCCTTGGGCAGGTGAGGCTTGTTAACTTAGAGAGAAACTCATCTTGATAACACTGATTCCAAAAAGCTGAGGTAGATAAGTTCTGGCAGCTCCAGGAGAGTAACTCATCTTGGTGAAAGAACACAGATCATGAAACCTGAGTAGATGATGCCTATCAACTCAAGAAGAATAACTCATCTAGGTGAAGGACAACACTGATCACAAAAATACACGATAAGCATGTAAAACTAACCGTGTGCCTACATCAGTTTGGTGCTTGACCAAGTATATATCGTGTAAAGAATACAACAACACCATCAAAATTCAACAACTGTACCATTTTTGCTTTATTTTAGCTGCCAAGTTAAAATTAAAAACATTTATTTTCTCTGAAAGTTAAAGGATGCTCTTAATGCTATAAAAGTTACATTAACTTTCTTCTTTTGACCCTTTTTAGCATCATTAGAAAATGTTCACCTAGATCTTTTTAGCAATATCTATTTTAGGATAATCTATTGAATTTTAACTTTTCTCTCATTTTGCAACAGCTTTAACTCTTGATATTATTTAAAACTATTCATAATCAGGAAATTATGATAAAGCAGAGATTGTATAATCAACAGACATTAAGTTGACTTGAAGGTGAAGAGTTCTAGGAAAAGATAGATAAGTCTAATATAGTCCCTTTTCATTTTGTTGAGGACGCCTCCAACTAGAAGATGTAGTGGACAATCCCGTGACATCACTTCCGTGGATAACCCATAACACATTTGTAACATACTTTTGTGTTCTTTGAAATTTAGATGTTTACATATATACACCCCGCAGGAAGCTAATAACCAAGACAAAAAAAATGTATACCGTATCTGAAAAAATATTTGAATATAATTTCCAAAAAGTAGTGATTGCCATACAAAACAATCAGATACAAAGCTCACCAATATATAAAAAAAGTTAAAAAATAAACAGACTAAAATGAATGATTAATATTATAATAATATTTTATTTTATCCATTGCTAGAAGAAGATGTGATTTCATTCTTTACTGGGAATAAATGTCAGTCTCTGAACTTGGGATGCCAATTCAAAATAAGCTGACTCAAAATGCTAAATTGTAAAATTTTATTTTTCATATAAAACATCTTCCTTAACATAATAAAGTAATCAAAAGTAATTTTGCAAATGCTTTGTAGTATAATGAAAGTATTTATAATTAAGTTTGATGCAAATGGAGATAGAGTTCAGTGAGAGTGTATCCTCAGGCTATAATGTACAGCTAAGAGAGAAGAATTAATACAAGAGAGACAAAACATCTTGTTGAAAGCTTGCTCATCCTCAATTGTGAAATTATAACTTCATTTATAAACCAATTTCAATAAGACACCAAACATACACACACGCACAAGTAAAAACAATTTAAGATTTTTCTTCTTTTTAGTCAAAGTATATGGTGATGGTGGTAGTGGAGGAACATGTAAACAGCTGGTAAAGTTGTTAGTGCGAAGATATCTGTAGGCTTAAAATGGAAGGAATCAAAAATATGCTTAGTGCAAAGCATATGAACAGTCCACTGTTTCTCAACTAGTGTAATACAATGGGTGGGTAGATTAGCTAGTTTTAGTGGTGATGTGATGTATTATTAAATTAAAGTTGGAGAAATATTTCATAAACAATTGTCTTGTTTGGATTTCAGGTATTCAAGCAGCACTCTTTGGTGAAAATTTAGATAAACAATTAGATATTGGAATCTGGGAGTTTTTGATAAAAAGATTAGTTTAGGTGACGTGGAGATTTGGCTCGAAAACCCGTGGCTGGGTCGAAGGTGTGTGTGCCGCGGGTGGCGACTTGGTGATGGGGCAGGAGGAGGAGGCGAGCTCTGTTCTCTCTATAATGATCTTTGTAAGAACAGGAATAAAAATATGAAATATTTTTATTTGAAAAGTCTATGTTGTATGTACCTGCCACCAGGCATGCACACACACACACAACAACACACACACACAAAGGAACACTCCACTCGCACAGGGAACAGCTAGGACCCGTGGCTACAGCAAGGAGCTGGCTACAGGGGGTGGACTGGGTTCTCAAGTAAAGATATTTGGTCAGAAAAGGGCCAGAAGGGCAGACGAGCAAACCTAGAGAAGGTCCTCCTGGAACCCAAGGAATAGCGAGGCTGGTGACGTAGCACTGGGGAAAGGCCCCAGGGCACGGGCGGTTGCAGACCCGGTGCGGTGGTGGTGTTACACTAGGATCCATATGACTATCTAGACAGACTCTTTAAACTTTCTAAGCAATCTAGATTGAAAGAAATCTTGTGTAATCAAAGCATGAGAGCCAATCATACAAATATAAAATCTTGTATGAAGGATAAAAAAAAAAAAAAATGGAAATATACTTCAAAATATCTTGTTTAAACCATGCTTGAACTCAGTCAATTTTGTAAAACTGCTTTAATGCAGTAGTGTGTCATACTTATGGTTACCAGTCACAAACATAGATGGATATTATATGCAAAGTTTAGATGTTTCATCTACTCCATCATTCAACCTATGACTGGAAAAACAAAAGTACTTATATATATCTTAGTGATATTAGTTTAAAAATGGATGCAATTGAACCTCATGAAGCAAAGAATGAACCTGAAAGCTGAATTTATTCCCAGAATTATTATCCATTACTCAACTGGGACATCTGCTTATTGTAGAGTATGAATATGTAAATACTGAAAACTCAGTAAGAAGAACTTAGAAGCACTATAAAAATTCATAAAACTACTTCTATTATGCATTCATATGTAATCCTTATGCAAGTGGATCACTTCTGAATTAGGAGACAAAATAAAAATAATGACATTTGAATGGTCTTTGAAACTAGACATTTGTCAATCTACATATCTTCAGAAAAAAAAAAAAATTCATTTCAATCTTTTTTTTTTTTTTTTTAAATGTCCCTAAAATATACAATATTTTTTAACTTATGAGAACTTTCTTTTTTAGATCCCATATGAACTTAACCTTCACAGTAAAAACCTACAATAAAGTCAACTGCATATTCTACTTCATGTATTAATTTTCTTTCAAATATCATAATACTTAAAACATTTAATTTTTACATATTCTTAGGTATGTATACTTTAAAAAAATACACTTTATTAAAATGGATTCATTTAATCAACAGTTAATTAGATAGTTCTAATTTTTTGAAATTTACAGTTTTTATAAATTAATTGTTCAAAACATTTCAGCTTATTTATCAGTTAATATACCAAACTCTTAATTTGATTTGACAAATTAGGTGAGCTATTTTGTAAATATGTATATAGAGCTATTTGCAAATTATGATGAAATAATATTTAAATTTTCTTGTCTTTCATAATCTTTGATAATTTCTGAAAAGAATTTTTAGAGTGTTGTCATCATCTTTACTATTGTTATCTTCACAACATTTTGGCTGATGAACTAGTAGACTTTCTTCAACTGATCAAAACTTGGGGAGCTTCATGTCATAAATCAAAGGTTTTCATGGAACTTTGAACTATCATTCAGTCTATGGGGATAGACAGGGACCATGGCCCACTGAATAAAGACCTAAAGTTTCTACAGTTCTAAATTAGCATTATCTGAAAGTGAAGGTTCCTATCCTGCCCAAAGCAATAACAATTAAGAATAAATTTCAAAGACTAAAGACTTTCACCTTATTATGGTTAACAGAATGAGAACAGTCTAACCCTGTAAATTGAATAAAGGGTTCAGTTTGAAGGTCTGTGAAATTTTTTGATTATAACATAAAAGTTCCAAAGTTCAATCACCTGAAGAAGGCTCAAAGGGTTCACCAGCAAAAATGTTGTGAATATAGCAATAATAAAGATAAAAACAACAGTCTGAAAATTTAATACTCAATTTTTATTGTTAGCTAGAATATTTTAGACAAAAAGTTACTTATTCTTTACTAAAAGTAATAACTTGTCCTAAGCATTTGCCTCTACTTTTCCAGGTTTATAATCCAAAGAATATAATTTTTCATGCTTGCATTTATATATATATATGCATAAGTGTGAATGGATGTGTGTGTGTATTTCTGCATAAACAATAACAACTGCAGAATTCAGTTAGTAGCTTTGTAAAGTGGTACAAGATTAAGAACAGCCATGTCTACCTCACTTTGAAGTGATATGAAGTGAAACTAAAAAATAAGTAGCACCTGTAATAGTTAGCACTAAATAAAAACATAAGTCATTCTGCTTGTACAACCAATAAAAAGGAAAGATTAAAGGATTCAAATAGAAGAAAAAAAGAAGACAAACCTGAAGAAATGCTTTTGAAAGAACATATCCAAAATGGTTGATATCATGCCAACAGATTGCTCAAGTGAAGAGCTTAGGGGTAATCAAAGTTCCCTGGTATTTCTATGCTAATCGTGTGACCTTATATAGACTAATGAGCAGTGTTAACCAGATAAACAGATAGGTAAATGTGGAATAACTAATGTTGCACAGTATCAGATTTCCTGAACAAAACAGAAAATAACTAATCTTGAATATATTCCTAAGCATGAATACTGACCTCATCAACATTAAACTAGACCAAGAATAGAAGAGTGAGATTAAATTGCTCAAGAAATAAATCCAACTATGCATACATACAGATTTAATGTCTTTGGGTGAAATTTTTAGCCTAAAAATACCAATTATGTATATTAATACTGTTTAGTTGACATTCAAAATTATTGTTAAATGGGTGTTTCGTAGTATTAAAATGTTAACTAACAAATATCCGAAATGCTTTGTTCTGATTATTTTCAACTAAGGAAAAAGAGAAAGAAGTATTGTAATGATTTGGATTAAGATAAAACTGGATGCTTGTGGTAAAAATTACACTCACACAAACTATTTTGATGGAAGAGGTTTTTTTTTTGTCTAAGATTTAAAAAATATGGATATTAAAATATATTTAGAATATTTTAAAGTGTAAGATATCAAAATATATTTATGAATTCAAATATGTAACCTTTTGCTATTTATAAAATTGTAGTTATATCATAGCCTACATGATAGACAGAAATGATAAATACCAATATACTAGTTTTACTTTTTCTAGGAAATGAATATAATTTAAATTAGAATATAAGTAATCATTTGAATTTTCAAAAATGTAATCAAACATCAGTAAATTTATATGTTCAAATAATCTCTTTTTTTTCATTCAAAATATTTTACAAAGAAAAAAAAAATAACATGATAAATAAGTTAAAATTTAGATTAAATTTATTAACAACAACTAGCGTTTGGACGATTCCTAAATTTTGTCTGATTCCGATACCAATTCAGATTCCAGGAAAATGTTGATTAACGATTCCGATTAATGATTAACTTAAAAATTCAAGAGAATCGTAATGAA
>JAYKTE010499613.1:0-10019 GCA_036873565.1 Xipholeptos notoides | reverse complement strand
ATTTTTAATGAAAAAGAATTCTAAAAAATCTAATTTTTACATGAGATTTTTATTTGATCATTCCTCTTTATGATGCAGTGAAAAAAAAATACTTTTCATTGATTTTATTTTTTAATTCATCAGAAGATTCAATCATGGTGGGTCAGAAACGGGCAAATTTTTGTACACTCCTATATGTGCGCACCCGCACCATTTATATGAACACTTAAATCGACCAGATGGAGACTGAGCAATCCTGTGAGAGTTCATTTCCTGTTTCTGCCATGTTGGGGATACGCCTTTCCTCAACGCTAGGATCCGATATCCACGGGCATTTTGGCGTTATAAAGCGGTCAAGGAGCCCTTCTCCGGGTCGCCGTCGTTGCGATACTGACGACCGCAAATATGCGGAAAATCTAGATATGGAGTTCGATAAACTGATAGAGAGCATCGAAGAAAAGCTTAGCGAAGACGGAGAAGTCGAAGACGAAGACGAAGAAGAAGAAGACTGTTTTGGGGATTGTTCTGGCTGCCCTTCTTTACAAGATAAAAGCAACTGGATTATACTCCCTCGTCAGGGCGAAAGAGAGAGAGACGTTGTCCCCGAGGACAGAGAAAGAACTACAGAAGATGGAGAAATCTGGGAAAGCGTGGATAGTCTTTTTCAAAACGATGGGTCTTTATTTGGAGATCTAGAAAACGGCACGGAAGAAAAGGAACCGGTGATATTTCCAATTGATATCGAAGCTCCGGTCGAGTATATGCTAAACTGTAGCAGAAAGCAACAGCTTCCGTACGTATCTAGTGGAGACCGTCAGACGGAAAGTAGTTTTTGCAAAAATGGCGGATACATTTTAGAAGGAAGAAATCGAGATAAGAAAGATGTACAACTAGACAATAACGATATGAAGTTCGTTGAAAATCAAAAAATAAACACTGGGACTATATTCCATGATGAAAGCGGTGCACAAAGAAATTATTCTTTTTCTGGCTCAAAATATATGTTTGGTGAAGGAGAAGAGGAGAGTTTGGAAGAATTTGGTGTAGAACTTCCCCGAAATTCTAAAGCGACTTCAAAGCGAAGAGCCAGTCAGAAGGAAAAAGCCCAAGGCATTAAGGAATCAGATCACGGGTTCAAAACTCGGGAGGTTTTCTCTCAACAACGCAAGGAATGCATTTTGAGAGGAAGCCTAGAAACGAGAGAAGAAGGAAGAGAAATAAGGCCGACAGAGAAGATGAGGGTCCCTAATGATGACATTGACGTTTTTGCGGGATCTAAGAAGACCCATCAACGAGAAAACCTTAAAGATAGGGATAAGCGTCTCAATATCGAAAAAGAGAGCTGTAATTACCAAATGGATTCGATGAAAAGACCCACTCCCCGGTCACCACAGGGCAGTGACTCCCCTCGCAACCCCCCACCGAGTAATCAACTTAAGTTCTCGGAATCGCGTTCTCTACACAAAAGATATCATAAAGATGGGATTAAAATGGCCACTAGCGGACTCTTTGTCAAGGAGACACGTGGCCGAACAACAGTGCCTATCATCCCCATCAACCCGATCAGCCTAGCCTGTCCTTTCTTGACAAAACCAGTTGCAATAGATGAGGTATCAGCAGTAGCACCCCCCTCACAGGCAATTGCTATAACAACCAATTGCGATACAAAACATGTTAATACACAAACACAGCAAGCTGAAACATCAACTAACCTAACGCCAGAATTATCATCTTATACGTTTCACGAATCACCGGTCTATAAATCTACTCCTCTATCTACCCGTTTATCTAAGTACCCGTATATCACCCGAATAATCACTGATTATTCGACGGGTGCCATCAACCCGAACGACATAATTAAGAACAATGAACCTAGCGCTATAAGTTCAACTCTTCGACCAAACAGACTGGTTGTTCCCCGAGAAACGGCGAAAAAGGTCCAACTTCAAATAAATACCCCAACATTAACAACTGCCACCCCTTTCGACACAAAATTCATTCGCGACAAAGAGGGCGGGGAGGAGAACCGCCCCACAAAAAGACAGCCTATGTCATATACATCAAGTGTTTCGCTCTTTACTTCGGCTGGTAGCGTTCCGGTTTCAAAACCCAATGAAGACCCAGCCAATTCTGTATTTACCCCATTTTGGTGCACAACAACACCGTCTCCGGTTTTAAATAGACACCATTCGCCACAATTATTTTCGATCCCCCAAAATGTCTTGAACTCTACCTCGTCACAAACAGAAACCCAGTTCTGTGGGGGGCTGGTGTCTAATAGACCGAGACCACCAGCACCGGTCCCTAAAGCCGAAGAACGCCTCCTCCTCCAGGGCCCTCTTAGCACTACCCAAAATAAAACCTTAGAAAACAATATACCCGGAACTTTAAGAACACGGGGTAACCATTCTGATTTTAGAGTAAGGACGAGTCCAACTCCAACCACAGCTGCAACAGAAGCTATTGTGTCTACAAGTAGTACAACATTAGCTACTAGCGATACTACAACTACAAACACTTTTCGTAACTCAGGTGTCTGGGTTCGGGGATGTGGCTTACGAAGTGACTGTGATTATTATAATAGGCCTAAAGGAGGCGGGGGTACGAGTGGAGGAGATGGAGAGGACGAGAGGGAGTGTGTCGCTTCGTCGACTATAAATTATAGTTTAAGAAACACTAATTGTTATTTTTGTAAAACAACACTAGGGGATCATAACAAGCACACGAGGAGGAGCACCAACTCCACCACCAGCACAACCACACAACAACCACTGTGCAGACACTGTAGCGACCACTACTGTGACAAACAGTTTATTGACGAGGAATTAACTTCGCAAGAACATCAAACGACCGAAAACGAAGATAGCGCTTCTTCTCGGAGTAATAAGGGCGAAGAAGAAGAATTTTTCAAGGAAATTCCCTGGATTCAGGATAATAATACTAATACTAATTGTGACGAAGAAGAACTTTTTCTTAGGAGACCGGTTGTTCTGGTTCCACAAGAACACACTGAAAGAGTAAAAGACGGGGATAATACCATAACCAATAATACCATGTTAGAGGCTTCTGTGGATGATCTCTGCTTTGAAAACGAGTGGTCACCCGTCAACAGTAACAAAAACAGACGACGCGAGGACAGAGGAATTCATACCACAAGATGGAGGAAGGTAAGGATTTTTTTCTTTTCATTTCTCCTTGTTCTTTTTCATATTCATATGTATAAAATCTTACTGTTGTTGCGGTAGGAGTGTGCACGAAAAATCGATGTTTTTAGACCCCTCACATTTAAACGTTTATAAAAAAATAAACTAAAGTGAGAATTACTACTTTATAACAGATTTATTTTTTAGAAAAAGAAATTAAACTTTGAAGAAAAACATTTTTTTTATCTAATGAAAACAATACAATATTTTTTGATCGGACATTGACAAGGATTTGAAAAATAAATTTTTAATGAAAAAGAATTCTAAAAAATATAATTTTTACATGAACTTTTTATTTGATCATTCCTCTTTATGATGCACTGAAAAAAAACTTTTCATTCATTTTTTAAGAATTTATCAGCAGAGTAAATCATGGTGAGTCAAAAACGGGAATTTTTGCACACTCCAACCGCTTTACCAGACGATTACAAGTGAATATTTTCCAGTGGCAACACGGCCCATGCCAGTACAACCTTAAAAACAAAAAATGCCGGTATGAAGACACACCCTGGCTCATCTTGCTCTCGCCTCAAAAATACATTTCACTGTCAGTGGCCATTTACCTTTTATGGTCAGCGTGCAGCGATAGAATAAAGGTTTAGACTAAATTATTGCAATCAGTAGGGGAGAAAAAATGTTTGATGGATTCATTTGTTGTCAAGAAGTTTTACAGCTTCAGGGTCCCAGGGTGCATCACACAAGGACGTTTATCTGTGCAGATTTTATGATCAAAGAGAGTCCCGTGAAGTTGCATTGGCTCTGTGCGCTTTATTCTGTTTGATTCGGAAAGTAATGACGATAAAGATATGTGATTTGCATATTAATAAATCCATAGATATTCTACAACAGACAAAACAAGTTGTTCGCCAAGGGACATTATATTTTATCTAAAAAAATAATAAAAAAACCCCCGAAAACGAAGTCAAACAAAACAAAATAAACATGTCCGTTCAATTCTAAATTTATAAAGACATTTACTTCCGTACATTTCTTACACAATCCGTTAAGAGTTGAAATCAACTTCTAGAAGGAATGGTCCAATTTAAACGTTTTATACACTCTTACAGTCTACCATTGAAAGAACTGTTCAAAAGTTTCATGACTACAGACTATCAAACTACTTTGCCAATCTTTGGTATAGAGACTTGAAATCTGATATATGGGGTATTCTGAGCCGTGGAACAAATTCGATTAGGTTTTCAGTCAGAAAAATAGCTGGTAAGGGTTCAAACGCAATTCCCGAGCAATATTAGTAGATGTATATATATATTATATATATACATATATCGTTAACAGTTAAATAGATTTAACATAACCTTTAAAAGATATTTATTAGCAATACAAGACACTTAACTTGTTCAGTTTGCATATTTTTGTTAACATGCAGAAACGTGTTCAGGGGATCTAACCTACACATAAGTTATAGTCTGGTAGGTGCCGGGTAACCCCCATTTTTTATCGGACTGACCATTCCTTTATTGTGAGTTTATTGAAACCAATTCTCAGTTTTTCAAATTATTATTCCCTGGTGTGTATGCGCGTTAAAAATAACGGGTTTTGAAATGATTTAATAAATTTTACCTTTAAAATTGCATTCTTTTTTCATATAATTCATTTTAAACTAAATCTTATACATTAATTAATAAAACGAATTATTTCAAATAGCTGCTCTGTTTAATTATCGAAAAGCTAGTTTGTCTGTCCGGGGTTTAATGATTAAGGGCAAAAATAAAAGAAAAATTTGTACAGCACCAACGCCTCAGTCGGTAGAGCATAATAATTTTAAGACAATAATGAAGGCAATCTGACGGTCTGGGGTTCGAGTTCCGATTTGAACCTCAGGTTTTAGCCTTTAATCTTCAGAGTGTGATGCGATGAATACAAATGGATAAATTAACACATACCATTATTTTTTATATAATATAGATTAAAAAGTGTTTCGTTGAAGTCGATTTGGGCCAATCGGTAGGCAGTCGGACCTCGGAATCGTAGTACGCGAGTTCGAACCCCAGTTGTTCATATTCGTACTAATACTGTTGGGAAAGGTATGAATCCCCACATTCCCTCCAGCTATGGATCAAATAGTGTAATTTGTGTCATTAAAAAAACTGCGTACAAAAAACTAACATTTACCAAAAATGATTGTTCTTGGCATTAAATGACCTAAAATGGTTGATATGCGGTAAAAATACAAAACAAACTGCATTGATATACTTAGAAATAATTATCATGAGTTATGTACACTATATTAAGTCATAATTAATAAAAAGCTTTTACCCCTGCGTTATGTAACAACCACGTTACAATAAACCTTGTCAACAACAACTCCAGTTCTACAAGTATTATTCGGACTATTGTCCTCATCCTTATTATTTTCTGTCTCAATAGTCCGAATAGTACTTGTAGAATTCATCATACTTCATCTCAGGGATTTTGAAAAATAACTACTCCAGTGTTGACTGGTCTATGTATGTGACTTGTCTTCATATTAAACCAATAGCTCGGAGGCTCATGTTCTTGTTTGAAGTTGGTTATTATAATGGAAATTAGAATAAAGAAAGAAGTTTTCTATTCAATGAAAAATAATAAGGGCATAAATATCGTTTATAACTAACTACCATTCATGCGTTTAGCTACTAAATCAATAATGCAAATGGCTCAGTGTTTTTGCTTCTAAATTCATATTATTTTTCAAGCTGACATCATATTTTTTTCCTACTGCATCGACAGACTATTTTCTACTCTCTGTTTGAAGAATACATCAAACTTCTCTAAAATTTGATCTTGGTCTCCTCTATATCAATTGCTGTTATATGTTGTTGTCTACGGCAATTTTACACCTGCGACATCACACACCTGGCGTGCACTTGTGTGTGCTCTGTGACAAAGGGTTTCAAACTGCACAACAACACCATAGAAGGAAGCACCAAATCCCGGACTAGTCATCTTCAGTAATGAAGGACTGCATAGAGAGAGCCTACAGCAATTTATAGAGATTAAATGTGTATTGTTTGTTTGTTTGTTTGTTTGTTTGTGTTTTACGGCATATCAACCTTTTTAGGTTGTTTAATGCTTTTAGGTTGTTTTTTTAATAAAACAATATGCGCTATTTAACCTGGAGGGAATGTGGGAATTCATACCTTTCCCAAGGGTATTAGTCCGAATATGAAGGCAAACGGAATGACTAGGGTTCGAACTCGCATACTATGTTTCCAAAGTCCGACTGCTTATCCACTGGGCCAAATCAACTTCCCCCCGTCTGGTTTGTGTTATTGGCTGGAAAATTGAATCTCTAATGGGATTTCTGTTTAAGTTATCAAAATATTTGTCCAACAATAACCATAAATTATATAACAATTATTGAATAATCTGTAAGATAAAAAACTGAATCTTAGTTGAATGGATTCCTACAGCTATGTTTTGTCTATAACTTGCAATGTCCTCATAGTTTGTTTTTTATATAAAATAGCCATTATATTTTTATAATGTTATTTTTTTGCCTACCTGACAACTGGGTCAGTATTTAACAACATTGTTTTTGTTAAGACAAAATATGTAGCATATATCCACTCGGTCAAGCAAGCACCAACCCAAGTTAGGCACAAGGCCAGTTTTAGGTGCTCATAAAATAGGTAGGAAGTGGGATGGCTCCTCAGAAATAATTAAGTATACTTTTCTTGTTTTTCTCTTTTTAACTACATGTTGGTATTTATATTCAGCATTTTTATACTATTAACCTTTTAGGCCTGAAGGGCCAATATATTGACCTTGGCAACATATCGATAAAAACAATACAGCCGATATTTCATCCCTCTATGGTCCCCTAATAGAACGGCTTTGATTGGCTAGTTGGTAATTTTGCTAAGTCAGAGTCCAAAGGGTTTAAATATCTAGAATTGTTTGAGGACTTCGTAATCGTAGTACGCGAGTTCGAATGCCAGTCGTTCCGTTTGCGTTCATATTCTGACTGGGAAAGGTATGAATCCCCACTTTCCCTCCAGCTATGGGTTAAATAGCGCATACTGTGTTATTCAAAAAACTAAGTGTGGACAAAAATAACATTTATCAAAAATGATTGTTCTCGGCATTAAATGACCTGAAATGGTTGATATAATATTTACTTGGTCGAGCACCAACCCAAGTTAGGTACAAAGCCATTTTTATGTGCTCATCCCTGGGATTTTGTAATCAGTGTTACCCTTTACCTATATGAGTTACTCTCTCGAGTTAACGAGCCTCATCTGCCTTTGGGTTCCCTCTCAAGGGGCAGCAAAGGGAGAGCAGGGGTAAAAGAATGGACACATTACAAAAATACAAAAAATTCAAATCCCAGTCTGAAACATTACATTCACTTTCAGAAGTGGTAAAAGCTTGAACTCTGGAATCATATTATATGTTTGTTTGTTTGTTTGTTTGTTTGTGTTTTACGGCATATCAACCATTTTAGGTCATTTAATGCCGAGAACAATCATTTTTGGTAAACGTTATTTTTTTGTACACACATATTTTTTTATAACACAATATGAACTATTTGACCCATAGCTGGAGGGAATGTGGGGATTCATACCTTTCCCAAGTGTATTAGTCGGAATAGGAACGCAAATGGAACGACTGGGATTCGAACTCGGGTCCTACGATTCCGAGGTCCGACTGTCTACCGATTGGCCCAAATCGACTTCCAAGTAGATATATCCTTTTAATGAGCATGTAAAACTGGCCTTGTGCCTAACCTGGCTTGGTGCTTGATCAAGTAGATCTATTCCCCTCAAGAGGAACAGCTTTTAGATCGGAGAAATATCAGATTTTTCAAAGGTTACAGAAGAGGGTCAAGGTAGCGCTTGGAGACTGGAATGAAAATTCATGAGTTCAAATTTCAGACAGTTCTTCACATTTTTGGAGTTAATGGCATTGCATTCCCCTCATTTACCCCTAACTATGGGTTAAATGGTATCAGTGTTGTTTTTCTAATAGAATGAAAACAGTTCTTTCAATCTTTGTTGTCATTTAATGCAAGGAGTCATTTTTCTAGATAAATACTTTGCTTTATTAAATAACTTCTTTAGACAATAGTAACTGTACTAATCAACCAATGCCTAGAGTGAAATGAGGAGATAAAAACATCTTCTCAGGATATTATTCCCAAACCGAATGCAACAGACCCATTGGGGTTTAAACCTAATATCCTCATCCCCAAAATTCTTTAAAAACCTTAAAATCTTCAAAAGAAACCAAAATATTGAAAAGCTTATTAGTATATTAATACGATGATGTGTGTGTTATTTTGTGTGTCACACGTACATCAAAACATTACCTCTTAAAAATAATCATTAAAACCATTTACTTTTGAAAAATTTTCCAATCAAAAGATACTGTTGATGGTTTCAAATATATTATATTGTATATATTGTATATAAATAAATTTTGTAAATTGTTTCATTTTTTAAATCAAATATACAATTCCAATCTTATCACATTTTATTCAAACATCTATAGGTTAGGAACAAGATAATTACTATTGAAAATATCATTTCATGTAATTTACATGGGTTCTGCTAGTAAACCTTGAATATCTTTTTAAAGTCAAAAATGCCAATTAAAATTCATTATTTTAATGAATTTTAAAAATTAGTTTAGAAACTAGCAGAACCCATGGAAATTCCACAGAATTAGAAAAAATTTTTAAATAAACTTCAGCAAGAACTTTCTGATCACATAAGCAAACAATTAGAATGAGGTTGTCCTTCAATAGAAAAACCAGAAGAATATATTTTAGATTAGACTGTGAATTAAAATATATAAAACAAACTTCAGCAAGAACTTACTGATCACATAAGCAAACAATTAGAATGAGGTTGTTCTTCAATAAAAAAAACAGTGGAATATATTTCAGATCAGACTGGGTACTTAAAAAAATGAACTGCTGTAGATATCATTACAAGAAATAGAACTACAGTAAAACAAGAAATAGCTGAAGAAGGTTTGGTATTTCATTGCGCGAAACGTCATGTATATAACAATCAAAATAAAATTAAAGGCACGATAGTTCTTAACAACAAAGACGCCGTTTTATATTTTATTTTTGCGGGCTATCGTCCTCATTCTTATAGTTGATGTTTTCACACCGTTTCGGTCAATTAATCCTCTGGTCTTTTTTCAGGTGTATTAACCATGACCTGATAGGAATATTGAGTCTTGGAACTGTATCCCCAGTAATTATTGCCCTACATAATTGTTGTCTCACCACGTTTCAGCCAACTAAAACTCTGGCCTTCTTTAGGTGTATTAACAATGACCAGATAGGAATGTTGTGTCTTGAACGTGAATTCACTGTAATTACTGCCTTCCATATTTGTTTTCTCACCACGTTTCGGCCAACTAATAATCTGGCCTTTTTAGGTGTATTGACCATGACCAGATAGAAATGTTGAGTCTTGGAACTGTATCCCAAGTAATTAATGCCTTCCATAGTTGCTGTCTCGTCAGGGTTTGGCCAACTCATCTCCTGGCCAGCTTGGGTAGGATTGAAACCACTATCTTCAGACAATGCTCACCAGGAAATAAAGAATTAGTTGGCCGACACCCGAGGAAAACATTGCATGAGGACATTAGTCCACAAAAAATAACGATGAAGCCTCATCTCAAAGGATTCTGCATATACACACACAAGAAAAAATGCATTTAAAAGCATAAAGCAGACGTTTTTCGAAATTTTTTTAGATGAGGCTTGAAAATTAGTCTTGGTTTTTGAGCAGTGGACATTACTTCGAAGGGTGTACTATGTGTATACTATCAATGCGAAAAAAAGTCTGGAAACTTATATAAGGCACCTCGTATATA
>JAYKTE010499502.1:0-10021 GCA_036873565.1 Xipholeptos notoides | reverse complement strand
AAGTGTGAGTATGTGTGAAAGAGTGTGTGTGTGCATATGTCTGAGTGTGTGTAAGTGAGAGTTTGTGTAACAGAGTTTGTATGTATATGGGAAAGAGTGTGTGAGTATGTGTGTGTGTGGGCACATGTGTGTTAAAGTGTGTGCATTGAGTTTGTTTATGAGTGTGAAAGGGTGTGTGAGTGTATCAGTGTGTGCATGTATGCATGCGTGTCAGTGTGCGAGTAAGTATGACTAGTGTGTGTATCTGTCTATCTCTCTCTCTCTCTCTCTGCCTGTCTTCCCTCTCCCTTTTCATTTCTCTCAACACACTCTGTCCAACCCTAAGATATGGAATTTGAGGATGGAAATGTCATCTTTAGTTTCTTTTAAGAACAATCAATCAATACATAAGAAAGACTTTTTAGATCAAACAAATGACAAATAAATAAAAATTGAAAAAAAAAAAAATAGAAAACAACATCAAGGGAGTAAGGATAGAATGACTGACATGGTAAAGACAGAGGAAACTTACCTAGCTTAGGGTCACAAGCAACTCCTTTTCAATAAAATGGTAATGAGGGAAACATAAATCTATAGTTACCTACCTAAGTAAGAGAGCACCTTATCAGATTTAAAATCTACTTAGAGATTGAAAAAAGCAGTTATTGTAATAAAAGGCTTATTACTTGTCTGTCACAAAACTCTGTTTTTTTTGTTCGTTTTTTATTTTATTATTATTATTATTATTAGCATATCAAACTTTTAGGTCATTGAATGCCGAGAATCATTTTTTTTGAAAAACGTTCTTTTTGATCACACACAGATTTTTGAATAACACAATATGCATTATTTGACCCATAGATGGGGGAATATGGGGATTTATACCTTTCCAAAAGGTATTAGTCAAAATTTGAATGTCAACGGAACGACTGGAATTTGAACTCTTGTATTACGATTTCAAAGTCCAAAGGCCTATCCACTGTCCCAAGTGGACTTCCCCTATGCCATTTAGTGTGCTGGGGGATAGTAAAGTGCGACAATATGATACAGGGGTGGGTTGTGAAGATGGAATCAGTAAGATGTCAAAAGCTGTCAACTCCGTTGTAAAAACAGAACCACACAGACTCCTAATATGAGCTGAAACCCATTCACTATACTTTTGAAAGTGTATATCCACAAACACGATTGTCGTCATCACCTGCTGCTATTGATAAAACTGGAGGACACATTTATTGAACCAGTGTCAAATCTATGTGTACAATAAGGAAAATGTATATAAGTATAGTGACATCTTTGTTTGTGGCTTAGAAAGAGTACATTTTTTGCTAGTTATCATGAAATCTTGTAACAGAGTAACAGTATAGTGTTTTTTTATCATGCTGTGGGTTGTAGGATCCATCATTATAACATGGGTAGTAGGATCCATTATCACAGTGTTCCTTTGCTATAATCTGAGTGGTGACGTTTATAAAAACAAATTACATTATATCCAAGCTATGAATTATGCATGGTTAGAATACACCGAATTGTAAGATTTGCTTCTGGATCTATAGAGTTTATAATTATATGATAAATGTGTGTGTGTGTATGTGTGTATGTTTGTTCCCTATGGAATTGGAAATGGCTCAACTGATTTTCTTATTTATACAGATGTACTTCATGTATCTGGGAGTGTTTAGCTGGGTTTTGTCTCAGAATACCCTGATAATTATTGAAAATCAATAATTGAAAAATCATCCTCTATAAGTAATTTTCAAATCCGACAAATAGATTTGGAAATTACTTGTACAATTTAGATCCCAACATCAAATAACTTGCTAGACAACCAGAAAAAGTTATATATTTATATACATATATATAAATATTCAAATGAATTTGATTAAAAAGATACAGTTTTCATTTCTAATAATCATTAGAAAGGAAAATTGCATAGTCTTTAACCAAGTATGTTTGAATAATGAACTGCTGCCTAAATATATTGAATATATAATTTATACATATATTCATACATACATACATACATACACAGACACACATACACACGCACAATATGAGCTCATTTGTTACATGGTTATATTGAGAATTAAACTGTATTCTTTTTCTACAAGTATATATATTTTTATGTAAAAGTATAAATGATACTTTGAATTTGGCAATCATAAGTTATGATTAAATTTTAATTTTCCATTAGCCGATATAGTAAGAAATATCTCTTTAGTTACACACAAAGTGAGAGAAAATAGTGAGAAAGATATCTATTATTTCTGACATCCTCTATTACACAGGATAAATATGAATGCAAAATTAGTAATTATGATTTATCAGTGAGCTTACAAATAGTTTCTGAAACATGCCTGCATCTGACTTCATTGCTTATGGTATGTAAGTTCTTTTTAAAACAAAAGCTATTTTAAGCTTGTGGGTGGATTTTTTTTCCTTTTAAATCTACCCTCAAACATATGCAGCCACACACATACACATAAAATAAAAATCCATTTAAACATATTACAACCATTTAAAGAATTTAAAAAAATGTTCATCTTAGATATGTAGATCAATGTAGATATGTTTATAATCCATACAAATCCCTAATCCCTGCTGAACAGTAGCGGTACCATCAATGATACATAGATGAAGTTCACTTCCAGAAGTAGAAGATGAACTAATCCCCCAATTCAAAATTGTATACAAATCTATTATATTAAAGGCAGTCTGTCTGTCTGTCTGTGATAAATATTTGTACACTATGCATGCCATTTTTAAGCTTGGCTATTCAAAATTTCTACAGGCATATATCAATAGTTAAAGCAAGTCAACACATACTTTTTTTGCCTGAAGGTCACTTTGGGCACCCCCCATGAACAGTCCTATTTTTGCACTTTTTCAGACAATTGAGTGGTCAATTGTGGAGATGCAGTGTATGGTTTGTTTGTTTGTGTTTATTGGCATATCAACCATTTTTCAGATTATTTAATGCCGATAATCATTTTTGATAAATGTTCTTTTGTCAACACACATTATTTTTAAATAACATAGAATGCATTATTTAATCCATAGCTGGAGGGTATGTGGGGATTAATACCTCTCCCAAGGGTTTTAGTCCAAATGTGTTATATGGTTTACAAGTTAGGTCAAATCTTTGTTGGACACTTCCTTTGGTTAAAGTATGTTTATTGATTTTGCCCACTTATGAATCAATTTCTTTTTACAATTAGCATGTAAATAAAGATTTTTTCATTGCACATTTTAAGCGCTCAATCATAAAAATCACTCAAAAAATGTTGCTGTTGTGTTGAAAATGGTAAGCGGTTTTTCTTATTTTTGGCCATACCTAAAATTTTCTGATTTGCACAACCAATGCCAGGCTATGCTGTTAGTAATAATACAAAAAAGGAACCAGTCAGGTTGAATGAAATTATAAAATTCAACATTCAAAGGCTGTTTGTTAAATAGCAGAGGGCAATTTCCTTTATTCGCGTTAAAGCAATTCTATTTGTTTTTATGTTTGTTTATTTTAAAGAATCTACAACTTTAAGATTACTTCACTTACTGTTCAGAAATTGAGGAAAAAGTTCGCTTCTTGTGTTCTTCATATAAAAGGATTGCCCTTTTGACAAGTTCTGATTTGTTTGTCTTCAGTTTTGTTTACTTTATTCATTGATTTATTTATTCATTTATTTATCTATCACTATTTTTCATTGTCTCCAATAAAGTTCCAAGTATTTCTTTATTTGGATTTTTTTATCTCTTTTTTTCATTTTTCTTCATCGACGTTTTCAATTCTAGTTATTTTGCTTCTTCCTACATTTGAAACAATTACGAATGGAAAAAATCATTGTTCAGTATGCAGGCTCCATTTAAAGAGATTTGCACCCACGTGAACATCGAAACACTTAGGCATCGACCAAGGCCAATATGCAAATAAGTCAATATATGCAGAAAGACTATCCTTTTCTAGATTGAAAAAAACAAAAACATTCACGGTGACACAGATTTTATATGAATTACTAAATACCAATTTATCATTAGTAGATTTAGGAGAAAAACGATGCCCATTCCACTCAGGGTTCTTGGTACAAAGGTTTATTTAATCATACAATTGTCTACTTCATTATCTATGTATCTATCTGTCTGTCTGTCTCTCTGTCTGTCTGTCTGTCTGACCCTCTGCCTATCTATCTGTCTGTCTGTTTGTTTGCCTATTAACTATCTATCTGTCTGTCTGTCTGCCTATCTAACTATCTAGAGAAATTTTGTGGAACAACTGTATTAATAAACAAAGCCCAAATATATACTTAGTACTAACAACAGTTATTACTCCAGCTTCTTTTCTGTCTGTGTCTAAGACTTATACTTATAAAGAAGAAGAATTCATAATGTAAGAATAAGTTAGTCCATCATAAGGCTTAGCACATAGGAAACCAAAACCTGACATCCTGAGCTATTAATTAGTTAAATTAAAAGAAAATCCCTCAAAGTTTATTAAGTATCAACTAATTCTAGAAAATATTATAAAGGACAGATGAGCCTTGTTAAATCAGGGGATTAACTCGTCTACATGTAAGAATAACATTCCAAAAATACAGGTAGATGAGGTCCATTAACTCAATGAGATTAACTCATCCAGGTGAAGGACAACACTGGTCACAACAAGCCCGGGAATGTAATGATTATGTAAAACTGGGCTTGGGCCAAACTTATTTTGCTTGGTGCTCAACCAAGTATTTATCCTATACATACATTTTTTTCCTCTGTCAACATCCTTTTGAGCATGAATTAGTTGAAATGGATTTATTTCAAGTTTATTTAATATTCAAAATAAAGTTCTGCTTTAATTTTTAGCAGAAATTTATTTTGGACATTAAAAAAAAATCATAATAAATCCATTTCAATTAATTCATTCTCAAAATGATGTTGAGAGAGAGAAGTAATCTTTTTTTCTATGGATTTTTTCTTTTGCCTGAACCATTTCTAACACACTTGACATGTCTCTCAACTGAGGGCACCTACTGCATAATGGTTTTAGATTTAAATTTTTTTTTTTTTTTTTCAAACATATTTTCTTTTTATTTGTTTGGTTAGTTGATTGTTTGAATATTTAAAACAAACAATTTCTTCAGATCTTGACTTCGACAGTAGTAAACAGCACAAAGCAAAAGATTTCCTACTTTTACATTTCTAGCTCCATGGTTGTATCAATGCTTTGGTTCTTGTTTCTCTTTTTGCTTTTGTAAGGGAAGAAAAAGAAAGAAAGAAAGAGAAAATGAAAACGAGAAGATAGATTGCTAAAAAATAAAAAACATAAAAAAGTTAAGTTAGTCCTTAAGCTAATCCAACTAATAATCATGAGGTTTCTAACAACCTTTAGTCATTGACAAGTAAAGAGGAGAAACAAATAAAAGAAATAGAATTCCTCATTACTAATTACTTCCTGTGTTTAGCATTCCATTAACTATTTTTAGTTAAGGAAAATTTTCTGGGTGAATGTGTATTTGCTTCCGTTTTTTTTTCCATGGATAAATAGAATTCGGTAAGATCGCTCAATTTTTTTTTTCTTCACTCAGCAGTGGAGATTATCTTTACTTGGCTAATCACAATATGAGGAGCAACACAAAATCACCTAACTGATCATTACAACACAATACAAATTTTATGAATACAAAACCAGGATTTGAAATGACTATTGAAGACAGATTATATTTTAGTGCCATACTGTATCATATTTAGTCGGCAAAGGTAGACCAGTGGTAAAAGCTTGGACTCTAGAATCATATTACCAAGTTCAAACCCTAGTCAAAATCCATTACATTCACTTTCAGCTGCCTTGGGCAGATGAGGCTTGTTAACTTGGTAAAGTAACTCATCTGGGTGTAAGGATAACACTTATTCCAAAAGCCCAGGGATATAATGAGCACATAAAACTGGCCTTGTGCCTAACTTGGGTCTGTGCTCAACTAAGTGTCAAAACTATTACATTGACTTTCAGCTGCTAAAGGCAGATAGGGTTTGTTAACTTAAGTAACTTATCAAGGTGTAAGGATCCCACTGATTAAAAAAAACCTGGGTAGATAAGGAGCATCAACTCAAGGAGAATAGTTTATCTAGGTACAGGACAACATAGAATCCCTAACCAGGGTAGATGAGGCCTGTCAGCACAATGAGAGTAACTCATCTAAGTGAAGGACAAAACTGATAAGAAAAAGTCTGTAAATGTAATGAGCACGTAAAAAATTGCCTTGTCTCTAACTTGGTTTGGTGCTCAACCATGCATATATGAAATTTCTGTGTTATATGCTCAGCTTCATTATTATTTACCTTTTCATTTTATGCTTGTTCATACCATGATTATATCTTTTAGAGGCAAACATTATAAGAACCCAAGGAGTAGAAGTGGAGACAAACTCTTCTTAAATGTCCCCAGGATAGAGTTACCTTCCTGGATGAGAACTGGACATTTTAGAATTTGCTAAGATGGCCAAGAGTTCTATGAACAGGAGCACTGATTTAGGCCCAGAAGGGTGAAGAGAAGACCTCCTGTTCAACAGGGAGACAGGAAGACTGATTTGAGCCCAAGTGGGCAAAAAGAAGACCTGCTCAATAGACAGAAAAAAAATGATAGTACCAAATTTTTAAAAAATTGTTAACTTTGAATTCCAGTACTTATATATTGTTGATTAAACAAGGGGAAATACATTAATGGCGCATCAAAAGAATAATTTTTTGAAGATAAAATATAATAACATTTCTAACTAAAGACACCTCTAATATTAGAGACATAAAAGGCAAGCTCATCATATGGGGAAGAAGGGGTGCAGTATATGATATATACTTGATCGAGCACCAAATCGAATTAGGTACAAAGCCAGATTTTTACATGCCCGTTACCTGGATTTTCGTAATCAGTGTTATCATTCACCCAGATTAGTTACTCTTCGGAGTTGATGGGCTTCATCTACCCAGGTTTTTGGAATCAGTGTTATCTTTACACTTATTATAGTTACTCCCCCGAGTTAACAAGTCCCATCTGCCAAAAACAGCTGGAAATGAATATAATGGTTTTGACTTGGATTTAAACCTGTGTTACAGTATATATGAGTTTAGACTTTTAAATTGTAATACAGGAGTATTCCTTCAAACTAAGGTCTAAACAGTGGAACTTGCAATATTAAATAAACCAGTGCATTGACAAAATATGTCAAACGTTTTGCTCATTTCAGGCAAAGAATAATCATTTTTAATTTTTTTTCAGGCATATCAAACTTTTTGGTCATTTAATGCAGAGAATAATAATTTCTGTTGTTTTTTGTTGCTTATCAACCTTTTTGGTCATTTAATGCCAAAAGCAATTATATTTTGGTAGGCATCTCCTGCAATTAAAAAGTTTAAAAACAGTAATTACCTTATTCAACCAATTTCTGAAACAAATAAGAGGATAAATACCTTTCCCAAAAGTATTAGCCAGAAAAATAATGCAACAGAATTACTCGAATTTGAACTCATGTATTATGATTGAGCAGTCCAAGTAATGATCCACTATACTGTAGGAAGTTATTCTGCCTTACCCTAAAAAATATTGGACAGGTGACAATCTTTATCATAAATTCATAACTAGCAATGTTATCACCAGTAAAATGTATCATGTGTTACCTGAGTCAGTAGTGATTGATACCTGAATTTTTCACTTTGATGCTTTACATAATAGCTGTGAGTAGAGTTACCAAGATTTGGTTTAAGAAATTAAAACGAGCATCATTTTTCAACCAAGAATTTAGGCAAAAATTTAGTGACTAGAAATCCCATTTATTTTAAATTTCCCCAGACTGCAATTATACGAAGCCTGCCACGATATCATCATCCACTTGCTAGAGAGGTTTATTATTACATTTTATACTTTCATTGTTTGTCTTGTATTTGTGAGTGCATTAAAATTTTATTCTTCAGACAAAAAAAAATTAAAAAAAATTAAAAAAAAAACAGAAAGGAAAAAATGGAATTGAAAGAGTAAAGAAGACACACACACAAGGAAAAAAAGAATAATAAGAAAAATAAGCTGAGGCATTTTCGAAGAAATTAGTCTTTTGGGAAATGTCCTCTTGACAGTTATTGTGTTTTTACTAACCTGTTCAATTGTCTCATCTTGTAAAGATACAACTCACAGTTGTCAGTCCCAGATTATTGTTTTCCCAAGCTTTATTCATTCATTTATTTATTCATTTAGGAGTCTCTTCCATTTTAACTTTTTTCTATTTCTTATTTTAATTCATTTTTATTGCTTGTCCCCATGTATGAGTATAGGGGAGGGTGTGTTTGTTTTGAACACATAAAAATCTTGAGATTTATTCTAGTTTATAGCTGTTTTTTGATACTTTATTTCTATCCAAAACACAGTTTAAAAATAGCCAATATCTAAAATAATAAAAAAAAGTAACAAAAAATTAAAGAATCAGGAAACATGAAAGAGGAACAGAAACATATAGAGAAATCCATGTAAATACTAAAATTATATTAATATAAATTTTGTATCTGAAGTTACTTAAATTCCAAGTAAAACCACCCTCCACAGGTATGCTAGTATAATACAGGTTCTAGGCAGCAAGGAAAAAGCTTGGTCTCTAGAATTGTATTACACGAGTTCAAATCCGAGTCAAAAACCACTACATTCACTTTCAGCTGTCTCGGGCAGGCTCAAAATACTGTAATCTTCTAAATAATATTTCAATGTTGAACCCTTTTGACTCTGACTAAGCAAAATTGCCAACTAGCCAATCAAAGCCGTTCTATTAACCCTTCGATTTAGTAAAATTACCAACTAGCCAATCAGAGCCGTTCTATTAACTCTTTGGACCATGACTTAGCAAAATTACCAACTAGCCAACCAGAGCTGTTCTATTAACCCTTTTGACCCCGACTTAGAAAAATTATCAACTAGCCAATCAGAGCCTTTCTATAACCCTTTGGACTCTGACTTACTTTCTGATAGTTCAACTATTGTGGAATTTGGAATTATTTGTCAGGATTTGTTTAAATTTAAGAATGTTAAATTTACTATCTGATATTTAAACTACTATGCAATTTGAACTATTTCTCAGGATTTGTTTAAACTTATGAATGTTAAATTTGCTTTTTGATATTTCCACTACTGTGGAATTTCCACGGGTTCTGCTAGTTCTAATGTTTTAAACATTTACACCGTACGAAATTAATCTTAAAACCTGTGTCTATGCATTTACTTATTAAAAATAAAACATACTTGGTTCTATTCGCTTTAGTTTTGAACTTTTTAAGTACTTTAAAAATGTTTAAAAACTTGCTTGCTTTTTTTTTGAGCTGCAAAAAAACATTTTATTGGCGTTATTTGTGATGGAGTGTTTTTTGTTTGTTTCATTTCATGAAGTGTTTTAACGCAATGTATTTTTTTTTGTGGTGGGGGGGTAGGAGAGGGGTTAGTCTGCGATGGCTCTAACTGTGAATATAATTCAGCAAAACTTCACTTAAAAATAGACCTCTTTTATTTTTTCTCCTTTTTTTTTTCTTTTTTTTTTTCAAACCAACCAATCAACCAACCTACCAACCAACCCACCCTAAACCAATCTAACCACCCACCCCAAAAAAAAACCCCTCAATATCATGCCTCTGTCTACAATCTTTTACTGCAAAGACAAAAAAAGAAAAAAAAACGTCAAAAAAAAAAATCGTCAAAAAAAAAAACAACAAAAAAACTCCTCTGAAAACAGAATAAAAACAAAAAACAAACAAACAAACAAACAAACAAACAGACAAAAAGAATTAAATAAATCAAAAGCTAAAAAACAAAACAAAAAAAAACAAAAGAAACGTAAAAAAAACATAAAAAAAACAACAACAAAAAAATTCCCCTGAAAACAGAATAAAAAACAAACAAACAAACAAACAAACAAACAAAAAGAATTAAATAAATCAAAAGCTAAAAAACAAAACAAAAAAACAAAAGAAACGTAAAAAAAACATAAAAAAAACAACCAAAAATCTCCCCTGAAAACAGAATAAAAACAAAAAAACAAAC
>JAYKTE010499392.1:0-10021 GCA_036873565.1 Xipholeptos notoides | reverse complement strand
CCAAGATTTTTTGCGACTATCTATACTTAGGGAGTGCTCTACCTTAGGATAAGTGAGCGTTGCTATATATATATATATATATTGTTTCCAAATTCATTCAAACGATTTCTTATGAAATTCGACTAGTAAATCTAGTACAGAAGTACACGAAGAGTGGTCTATTTTTTGCTTAATTAATAGAGAAGGGCATCTGTTTGGCGTGTCGTCTGTTTTTGAATAATGTATTTCATTTGCCTTCATCAAGAGATCATGTGATGAAAACAAAAATAGTTTTTGTTGTAGAAAAGACTAAAATGAATTAAAAGTCCGCAATTCGTCTCTCCCAGGTTAAAATAATGATTAATAATGGTGATTATAAATGTTCAGTAAGATTTTGTTATAATCCCTAAAGTAAATAAAAGAATACAAATAATCAAAACCAATTTGTGTTGCGGTCAAATTCGAGATTGTCCTTTAAATTTCCAGGAAGTTATTTTGTTACATATGAATATCTAAGAATATCGTTTTTAAATTGTCTGTGTTTTATTTTTATTTTTATTTTTGATAAACATTAAAGAATAGAAAACAATGGAAAAAACACAAATGTTGAATTTAATTTAATTAACATTCACCTCCAGTTGGGGAGATTTTTATTTCATGATACCCTGAAGATATCAAAGAATCCTTATTAATCGTTTAGACTAAGGCACTAAAAAGTAGTCATGTTTCTTTATTAGCTGTCCAAAATAACGACATACATTAATTGATTGGTATCATATTTTCTAAGAATTCTTAATTTGTTGACGCCAGCTTTCTCCTGTAAACGCCTAACCAATCCGTTTTGAAAGAAGCTGGAGGTGTTGTTTTTTTCATTCGTAGCAAAACACACGGCGCCTCTAAGCCAGCGAGTTTACACCTTTAAATAGTTCTATGTCGTTTGAATGGATATTTTAAATTTCTTAATGATCAAGTTGAAGCGATGGAAACTTAAAAATTAAACTCTTTTCGTCAACTTTGATCTTGCAAGATCATGTGAAGTATTTAATTTACACCCGCTATTGATTGGAGTTAAATGATGATTAATATATGCAAAACAATTTCTCTGAATAACATGGAAGTCAATTTTGAAGTGAATTTCATAAGATGCTTTATCGAATCTTTGATCTCGAATAGTATATACCTTTTAAATTAACGAGACTAATTTAGTGACATAGATCAATATTTATGTTTTGCCAGACAGAACAATTTAAAGGCAATTATGCTTAATTTCATTCAATGAAAGCCATTATATGCAAGTCTAAAACATTTGCTCTATTATCTTTTATAAAAGAACACTTTAATAGATTGAAGCATGTTTTCCTCAATAAAGCAGCATTTTAATTAACACCCTTATTTATTTTGCACAATCTTACAGCAAAAACATCTTTGAAGCTAATTAGCTTTTGATGGGAAAAATGTTGGTGAAAAAGCAAAGATTAAACATTCCTTTACATAATTAACTATTTAATAAATCGTTTAAAGGCGAAGAATAAACTTTCTGGCTAAATACGTTTACTGTATTGTATCATATTGTTTCATTTCACTGAAATTCTTGGTAACGTATAGAAATCACTAAATTCTGGATTTGTGAACATTTTTATAGCAATTTCTGAGTTTTCCCATTGATATCTTTAGTAAAAAGATGATGTTAATAATTCCATCTAGTCTTGTGCTAATTAGTTGTAAAATCAGTAAAAAATATAACTGTAATGCTATCTTATATTATTATTATTATTATCATCATGATTTTTTCAATAAGTTAAATCTTAGATTTAGAAACTGTTATAGCACGTTGTTGTTTTGTGCCGTGTTGGAGCGAATAAGTTAACGCTATTAGAAACACTTTTCTTATTTCTTTTTTATCTTAAATATATATTCACTTAAATATTTTTTTCGGCCACAAATTTTATTTATAACCTAATATTTCAAGCCCTGGTGACAGTTTTCATCAACCAAAACGTTCAAACGTCGGCTTTTGAAAATAATATAATATTATTCCTATTAGTGTTGTTTTCCTTTATGTATATTTTTCATATTGTCGGGATATAATTTCTTTTTTAAAAATATAATCTTATATATTCACAATTATTTTATTTTATTTTTATTTTTTATCAAAATTAGACTTCAAAAGAAAACGAGCAGAACTAATAAAGTTTGCATTTGAATTATACATATGATTAATGCCGTTGTAGGACCAATATAACTATAAATATCAAATATACAACCCACTGGACATGTAAAGCTATACACTATATTGTATTGAAAATTGATTTTAAAGTGAATATATATATATATATATATGAGAGTGCTTTTGTATCCATTTCTATGCTAATCAATCTTAAGTCTAATCATGCCATATAATTGATCTAGAGCATTGAACACTCATAAATATAACAGAACTGACTATAGCATATGAATATATATATTCTTAAATGCACATAGACATACGCTCATATAACACACATGAAATATATTTTAATTCGTAATTTAAATAATTAGTTTTGTTCAAGTAACATTCATTTTTCTTGAAATGTAATCACCTGGTATCATAGAGCAAAACCAATTACCTCTCCAGTTTACATTATCGAATTCGTTTCGAGATTTTACCTTTTTCCAATAAACCTTTATAAAGATTTCTTCGTAAATAATCGTCAAATTATATATAATTCTTTTAACAATCTTGATGTTGGTATTACTTTTCAACAGCCTTTTTTGTAATGTTTTATCCGATTAATTTTCAGTGTGCGGTGTTATAGTTATGTATACTTTTCTATGCGGATGTGTAAAGATACACATTTCTGTCATGAATGGATATGATTAGTATGTATGCGTATATCTCCTTACAAGAGAATTAATAACAGCGCTTTTGTTTAAAGTATCGTTATTTGTGTTTGCCGATTCTGAAGACTGCTTGAGAACAGTTTCGCATTTTTGTAATAAAAACTGTGCATCCAGGTAATTTATTTTTTAACATTAAACTATTTTTCTATTAAATATATCCATTTTTATTTTGTGGTCTTTATCATTATTGAATATGCATACCATTACAAGTTAAAAACAAACTATTAAAATCTGGGTTTCAAAAATTCTATTTAACATTATAAAGGATATTTGTACTTGAACTCGCATAATATGATTCAGAGTTAAAGTTTTCACACTTCTCTACCCCGCTACTAGATTCAACCTAAACTAATGCACACAGTCCAGAGTTAACGAGCCTCATCTGCCCGAGACAGATCAAATGCTTACCGCACTTAATAGAATCTTTGCCAACTCAGGGAATTCTAAGATAGCCGCACCTCATCCAAATGAGTAACTCATTCAAGGATGTTCAGCAGCTGAACTGTGCGACCCATCTGGTCGGTTGTTATTGGGGTACGGAAGCGCACGGATAGTTTGAGGAAGGAGAAATTAAGTTGCTTAACTTGAAGACCTAGTTTGGTTCTCTTTTTTCTGTTTTTGCGAAGATCTAAACCTGGGAAAATGCTTGTTTACTGCTAAACTGGAAGTACAGTTTTCAAATATATTTTATTCGAAACATTTTTTATATGAGTGAAACTTTAAAATGAGTCCCTCTTAGAATGAATAAAAGTATTTATAATTAGAAAACTACAGTCATCACAAAATTCAAATTCATATAGACACAAAAGTCATGGGAATTTCTTTAATTTATATATTCGATATATTATTTCATGTTGGCACTTTCAAAACTATGCTTTTCACGTAATCAATAAAAATAAAAACAAGAATTTAGCATAGAATAAAAATAAAGTTTACAATCATAAAACTGCATTCATTGAAAAAAAGTTCAACTAAAAACGGCTTTAAATACAAATTGAAAAAATTAAAAAGAAAATAGATTTACCTCAAAAAGACAAAAAAACATTATAAACTACTGTTTTTTTTTCAAATAAAAGCGTAACATGTCGGTAAACATTCACCTCATACTAAAAAAAATCTTGCAAACGAAAAATACCATAGGCATCAAATTAAAATATATATGTAGACAAAGTTTGTTTACTGGAAATTAAAAAGAAAATTATTCACTATATGCAAACAGTTTTTTCCATCGAGTGAAAAATCATTTATGAAAATGAAACAATAAAAAGATTATGAGAGAAAATATTTTCAATCTGAAAGCAATTCGACGTATTTGCAATTTAGAAAGAATAATAATCATCTTAGTTTCAACAAAAAGAAAATCTAAAATAAAAATAAAAATTCGTTTACAGTTGAAAAAATCTGATTGGTAAAATGTTCAGTTGATTCACAGAGAAAGTATTTGTATGTAAATTACAATTATGATTGATAGATTTCAAAAAGGTATATTTGATTTGCAAGACGAAGCATAACAAGTATAAAATCGAATGAAAATTGGAAAAAAGTTTCTATGCAACTTCTTTTTTTGGATTGTGATAGCACGTCTAGAAAGCCTCTATATTTTCTATTATATTCCGATCAAGGACTCTATTTTTCTATTCAACCCAGCATCTTAAACTTCACTTTTGTAATGATATTGAAATTCTGATTTTTAATTAATTCTTTATTTTGCAGTTTTTTCATAGACATTGGGATAAATCAGTTTCATCAAGTAGAGTTTTCCTTTATTTCATTTTTGTAATCTACAAGATCACAATCTAGTGTGCCTTTCTCATTTTTATCCCCAAGTTATATATTCTTATTCTGCTGAATTTATCCTGACATAGATGATAACAATGAAAATAACAATATAATATACGACATAGGCGATAATCTCCACGAGAAAATGAATTTAAATGAACTAGTGCAAAAATTCTATGATCTTTGAGAGAAAATTTTCGTAAGAAAAAGTAAATAGGTGGATTCTACTACCTGGATAATTTTGATAATAGCTATACGCTTATATTATGTATTAGTTTTATTATCACTAAACCTGATAATAGACGGTAAAACATAACAAACCTCTTAACAGAGATGAACAAATTAGAATTCCGACGGACGTAGAGTACTTGGGGATAGTTGTCACGGGTCAACTTGTATATAGAAAAACAGTCAATTTGAACATTTTTGAACTGATATTTATAAACACAGAGAAGAAAATTTTTATTTGTATCGTAATATTTTCTCGATAACAGTACCTGAAAAACAGAGACATTAATTAATAATGTATTTTTCAGGATGGACATTTTTATATTTTGTGTGCATATGGATAACTAAAATATGTTATCAATTTCTATTTATGAATATAATTGTTTTTCTTTTAAAACTGATGCGGGGGCTTGGGAGAGAGACGATGGTAACCCGAAGAAGGATAAAAGTGTCGGGAACGAACGAAGAGAGAGTGAAAGGAAATGGACCGACAGCGAGTGCTTAAAAGTTAAACAAACATTTCATTGAACGTAATTGATATAAAATAAATTAATTAATAGGAAATATTTTCATATAATATATATATATATATATGAATTATTGGAAGTGAATTAAGCGTACAAAGCTTGTTGCGGTTAATAACCCACATAAAAAAATCCTGTATTTGAAAAGAAAATACTAACAAAAACAAGTACATTTTTATTCAAAATAAAAAGGAGAGACACATGTTTGATTTTCAGTGACTTCATTGTTTATAGAATTATTTCAAAACATAAGATTGGGTATTAGGCACGGAGAGATATTAAAGGACAGATACAGATGGGATGCATTTTTTTTTAAATTTCACCTAAGTAAGGGATAAACTTATCTAATCAGCTGGCTAAAATTTGTTTTTCCATCCCCCCTGTACTTATTTATTTCCCATTGGTTAGCAATATTAAATAAAGTGTTCTCCATGCTCATAGAATATTCCAGAGTTTTGGGGAAATCAGAATGGCAGGAAGGCTGGAAAAATAATCTTGAAGCTTCCTTGTTCATTTCTCAGCTCAAGACCGCCAACTCCATTGAAGACTGATCCAAAACTAAATTACACTCAGCGTGTCGGCCTCTTTCTCATACGTAGTTCTCTCTGATTTTCTTGTCATTATTATATGATTAACGTGTTCAAAAATACGGTTGTACTCAATCAAAGAGTTGGATGTTCTTCCAGTGTCTAGAATCTGGAGTGACTTTACCAACAATTCGTGACCCAAAGGACTACGAACCGACGAATTGTTTCCAACACAGCGTGAGGCACGGAGCATTTGGAAAACAGTCAGTGGAAAAACCATATAATACAACATAGTGCTACAGTTATATTGTTCGACCACTGGATTTAAAAGCATCCGGATAATTCTGTTAGTTTGTGTTTGTTTGTGTTTTACGGCATATCAACATTTTAGGTCATTTAATGCCGAGAAAAATCATTTTTGATAGACATTCTTTTTTTTAACACACAGTTTTTTTCACAACACCACACCAGATGCACTATGTAATCCATAACTGGAGGGAATGTGGGTATTCATACTTTTTCCCAGGTATTAGTCCAAATGTGAACATAAACAGAACGACTGAGATTCAAACTCGCGTATTAGGATTCCGAAGCCAGACTGCCTATCCACTGCCACAAGCGGAGCACCCCAAATTCTGTTAGCAAAGAACGGCTAATAACATTCCTTATAATAATAAGACTGAAGTCAATTACACTATACTCTATATTCATTCCGTTTCATTTATTATTTATTTTCTTTAATCAGTAAACAAGTAAAGGCTAAGGTACTTACCATATTTTATAGCAAATTTTGAAACTGGAGTAAGAGTTTATAAGATTATATCGAAATAAACTTAAATGAGTTAAGAAATTCCTTTTGTGTTCTTATATTAAAAAAAGGTTTCTGCGTTCCGCAAAAGCAAACATGATCAAGATTGTATTATTTTATACACCAACTTAAGAATAAGTAAAAATATACCCTGAAATATCAGCAAATCAATAAGCACAGGCCAGTTACAAAAGATATGTTTGATGAGTATGTAAATCAGTGTAATATCTGCTGATGTAATGACCAATAAGGTATTTTGTTCAATATTTCACTATGTTCTCTAAATCACTTACATTAAGATTATTTCGATACGGGTTGTATAGACCAGATATTATTTTGCAGGAATATAATTTATAGAAAAAAGCTTAGATTAGACAAACATATTAAGTTCTTCCAAAAGTTCGTAAACACTTGCAATAAACGTATGTTAAGAACTCTTTGATTTGAAGCCGAATTAATAGTACTTTTATTAGACCCGAAAGCTTTTTGATTGATGACAGAAAGTCTTTGAAAATAATGGTCTTTACTTGGAGGAATAATTTTTTTTTTTTTTTTGAATGGCGGGTAAAATTTTAATTTTTTCACATGTTTATGAACTTTTAGGACACCCTAATAAAATATTTTTGATGAAAATTCTTTGACCTATTTAACAAATATCCACCACTTACCCATTACAATTTGTATTAGCTGAAGTTATCTTAAAATTGTATCATATAAAGATTATTTAATCAGAATAAATTATTTTAAATCGTTTTTTCTGCTTAATTTCATCTTTCAATTTTTTTTTAAATATTAGATGAAGGAATTTTTCATGAGCTATTATAATCCGTAGACATATATCAATTTTAATAGTAGTTAAATATATATTTCCTATAAATATTATTAAAATTATTTCAGTTCTTGCTTATTTGAACAAATCTTAATTGTTTATACAAAGGCATCGCTGTTACTATGCACACATGGATTTGTTTCATATGGTACTAGAGTATATTTCCATTACAAATAATAGGTTTAAAAAATAAATTATTACCTTTAATTATTGCATTGTATTCTTTTCACTTACAGGAGATGTCAAGTCATATATGTGAGTTACACAACCACCTTAATCACACCGGGTGTTCTAGGGTTAATAGAGTGCCAATTTACTCTTATTTCAGAATAAAGAATCTTATGAAACTGGCTTATCTTTGTTAGTCTATTTTATTATGACTTTGAGTAAGGGATGACGGTGGAAAGAATGGGAAGGGGATATTAATATTATCCAGCACTTCATGTATTCAATCAGTGCAGCTGATAGATAAGAGCATCTACTCAATACCTACTGTCTGTATAAGGTTGTGCTCAACTCCAGGGGGTAATCTACATGATGATGGTAAAATTCAGAACGTTTCTCTATGGATGGGCTCTAATGAAAGCCGTTGATATTGCTGCTATACAGGATCTAGGCTTTCCGTTTTAACAAAGATGATCTTTCAATGCTTATCCGTGGGCTGTGGCAATATGCTTTTATAAAAGTATTTTCTTGTCGTTATTTGACTATTTTTCGATTTCACAATTTCTTTTAATTCTGTAGATATTAGTAGGGCTGTGACAATATGCTTTTGTTAAGCAATATTACTGTCACAGCCCTAGGTATTAGGGTTGTGACAAGAATATGTTTTAATAAAAGTATTTTGTCATAGCCATACTTGTCACAGAACTTGTTGCTGACATTTACCAGTATTTTCATTTTACACAGCCTTATTTTCTTATACTTCTGTTCTGTTCCTCTCTTCCATTTCTTCTTTACTTGGCTGAGATTTATTTATTTCAACTTCTTTTTCATTTCGTTAGTTTCAGCTCATTCTTGTCCTATTCAAACCTTGCATTATTTTTTCGGACTTTTCAATTTTTCTATCATTTGGCATAAAGTTTATGAGTTTGTCCCTATATTAGTTTCTATGTATCCATGAACTCCATTCAAGCAATTATCGTATATTTGCTTTTAATTTTGGACCCTGAAATATGTTTTCTAATTGACATTGTTTTTCCATAGTTGAGACATAAAAATCTGCTGAAGGTATTGAATTTATAATTCAAGAAACAAATTTAAAGGTCTATTTGAATAAATCCAAAGCTAGACAATAAGTTATCATACGAACGACAAGGGAGTCAAACCTTTTTTCCTTGTCTCTCACCATATATATTTGAATTAATATCCCCCTTTCCGGTAGAAATCTACCTTATTTTTTACATATAATATCTAAATTGTATAAACAACCTTATTTGAAGAAATGCCATTTTGTCGGTCATTATTTTTCATATTTTTATATTATTTTCTTATTAGTTTTCTTATTATTATTAGTTCTCACACCGGTCACACAAAACTTGTACGCTGTTAGTGATCAATGGAGTCAGAGGGACAAGAAGTTTCCTCGTTCCAGTAGGCCCCACTCTATTCCAGTCAAAGACTGTATAGTGTCAGATCTCATCATGTTATCACACTGACCATTAGCAGAATCCAAACTCCGCTATTTGTATTACTATTATTGTTATTTTAGTTATCTTTGTAGCAGCAGTATTTTGTAGTTAATTTTATGCATGTTGAAGTGAGAAATACTCTGGTTTATTGTAGATAATTACGTTTAAGAGATGTTTTTGTTTCTTTAAGCTTCTCAATCAACTATTTATTGCCAACAAAGTTTAATATTCTGTAAGTTTAAGGAAAATGCCAATAAGATATAAAAAAGCAATAATTTTATCTTCACGTTTATCTCATGCTACGTTTAAGGAAAAGAGAATTTATATTAAAAAATAGATTATGTCAATAATCGTGACTTTCTGTTGAATGAAATAATTGCCACAGAATATTTTATATAACCCAGAATTGAAAACAAATTGAAATGCTGTTTCCATTATTGTTTTATGCGTGTCAAAGTATTTTTGGATACGTAGGTTTTTTTTTTCAATCCAGATATTATACATTGAAGGAGCAATCCTAATAATTCAGCAATTTGTTCCATTTTATCTAATAGAACCAACAACCCATTTAAAAAATGGATTAGAAAACTAGCAGTAAAAGTTTTTGTAAGATTTGGTATATTATAATAGTTTGTTTATAAAAACCAGACTGACTAGTAGATGATAAACTTGCATATTCTAACAGAAATTTTAATCTGAAAATCCCATGTCAGTAAAAATGACTATCTAATCTGAGATTTAAAAATAGGCTATTGCAAAAATAAAATAGAATACATGCACTCACACATAAACATATAAACACAGTGAAAATTAAACACATATCACAAAAAAAATAC
>JAYKTE010499391.1:0-18825 GCA_036873565.1 Xipholeptos notoides | reverse complement strand
TTTTTGGGTTTATTATATCATTGTTCATATATCAAATTTTGCCTTGAAAAGTCCTTGAAAATGGATGTTGGAAATCTCTATGAACCTTGTTTTATATTTTGGGTTGATAAAGCTTAGGGTTGATTGTAGAAACGGTTCTTAAAGGGTCCTTCAGTAGAAACGGTATATGATTTTGGTTGGATGTTTTTAGAATAGACTGGCTTTGTCAACTATAGATTTTGTAAGGCAGGCGCCTTGTAGTGGACATGTGGTACTCTTGCAGTTGCATTTGGGTTTAATTGATAATAGGTTTATTTCTTTCTTTAATGTTTTCTTATTGTGTCTTCTGATGGTATTGTTAATGTTAATGTTCAGAAGTAGCTAATTTTAATGATATTTTTGTTAAAAATCTTATGCAGTGAACTAGTGGGTGGGAAATGCTTGTGGATGAAGTAAAGAAAGGTAGCTCTAATATTATCTTTAATTTCCATATTAAATGGTGGATTGAACATAGAAAGATTCTTCAGTTGTTCCTTTTAATTTTTCCTTGGATAGAGCTATTTTTGTTGTATTGTATCTTATCTTTAAATCCACTAAGACTCAATGCTTGTTGGTAAATATCCTTATGTTTATCAAAAATGTGTATATTGGATGAATTTGTTGGCAGTCAAGTGGATATATTGTTTAATATATGCGAAAACATCTGTTTTGGGTGATTTGAGCTGGTATTAGTACAGAGTGGGTGGATGTTAGTTTTTCTGTATGGAGAGATACTGCGTTTTTATATATCACAAAAAATAGTACTACTAAATTGTTTTGAAATTTTATCTCTTTGTTTTATTTATTAAATTTTTAAAACACCCACCCACCCAGCACAGAGAGCACACAACCTCACCTTCTAAAATGTGCAAGACCCAAGTCACTACCAAGGACAAAACCAATGTAGAAAGCAAACACATAAGCCCAGATGAAATGGACAGAACAGGAAAACAGGAACTCAAAAACCCCAAATAAAAACATAAAAGCCAATCAGACAAATCTAACCCCTCACGCAGACAAACCAAAAAATCCACAGAAAAAAGGTGAGAGTAAGTAATAAAGCTATGGCTGAGACAAAGTCTTTCTCTACTCCCTGTATCTCTGTTGCTGTTCTCTGATAGCTGGTAGGGAAGATGTGGTGTAGTTTGTTATTTGGCCAGTTGTTCCATGCTTCCTGCCACTTGGTGTAGATGTATCTGTTGATGGTTTGTTTGAAATCTGTGTAAGAGATCTTTATATCGGATTGCTCCGTCTGCAGGGCTTCTCTTGCTGCTGAATCAGCCTTTTTGTTACTTCTGATGCCTTTGTGGGTTTGGATCCAGCAAAAAATAAGTTTTGATTTTTTACTCCATAATTTTTAGTGAACTTAATATTTTTTTCTTTCAGGAGATTTAGCTCAGTTGAAGCAGATGAGATTTCAAGCAAAAAGCAATGTGTCTTCAAAGTTCCAGTTCTGAATGAATGTCAGGATTCTAGCAGAAAACCATCTTCTTCGGTGCTGATGTGTGATACAGACTCCGAGAAGATCGTGACTAATTCAAAACCAATTCTAGTTGTTGCTGATTCCAATCCAGATGATGTGGAGATAAAAGACACATTGGATTTGTTCAAAAGTGATAAACCTGAAGATCTGGAACCTTCCTCTAAAAAGGATTCTGGTTTTCTCCTTAAAGACACAAAGAATGCAGCTGTTAAAGGTTTTAAATGTCAAATCTCTAATTCTTAAAATAAAAATCAATTTGGTAAACCTGCATAATTCTATTAATTTTGGAATATTTTTTGAGTATTTGATTATAATATGTAGTGGTTTAGGCTGTAAGAGATTCTACATAAATAGGCTTGACTTTTGATCTTGACTTTGAGAAATGGTGTGCACAATCCATAAATGGGGGACCATAATCATGCAAGGTTTGGTCATGATGGGTTTGGTGGTTTGGGCTGTAAAAGAATATATACATATGCTTGAGCTTTGACATTGACCTTTAAAAATTGTGTGCATTATCCCTAAGTGGGGGACCATCATAATGCCAGATTTGGTCATGATCGGTTCAATGGTTTGGACTGTAGGAGAGTATACATAAATAAGCTATGGCCTTGAACACCTATCTTGACCATGAAAACTGATGTAGCAACATCCCTTGGTTGAAGACCATCTTCATGCCATGTTTGGTCATGATTGGTCCACTGGTTTCTGTTGTAGAGGAATATACATAAATAAGCTTTGACCTTGATAGATCATTACCTTTATGACCTTTAACCTTGAAAAATGGTGTGCACCATATGTTGGATGGAGACCATCATCCAGCCAAGTTTGGTCATGATTGGTCCACTGGTTTGGGTTGTAGGAGAGTTGTAAACACACACACACATGAACGCTACTACTTTAAATATATATATAGATAGTTGTGTCCTTTTATGACTATCAAGTTTTTATATACTTTTGTATCTATTAAAAGTTTGTTTTATATCTTAGGTTGACATTTTTAAACTTTTTCTTTGATGAAATTGAAGAATTTTAGTACAGCTGTAGTTTACTTTGTTAATCTGACTCCTTCGAATAGTAAGTATGTAAGGAATAAATCATTTTAGATTAGATTGTTAGGCAACACAAATGTATTTTCAATAAAAATCAAATCTTTAGAAATACATTCAAAGAAATGTATTATTATATCATTCACTTTAAATTTTATGTTACGTAAAAAGTGGAAATATTTCAAAAGTGCCAGATGTTTGAAAGGAAGTACTAAAAGTATGAATCCACATGAAAAGTATCAAATCTGTTTAGGATTGGAAAATCAGTTATTGACTTATCAATAATGTGAAAAAGAAAAGCTAGATATTTTAAATTTCAAGCAGTAAAGATTAGACTGCTTTTTCTTTTTGATTTTATTCATTAAAAAGAATAGAAAAAAATCTATAGAAAATTTTTACATTTCTTATTTAATTGATTTCTCTATTTTTGTTATTATCTAGGTTTTATGTATGACATATCATGTGAAAATTCTCAAGAAAAGAATTTAAATTTTGCACCTGAGGTTCTTGTACAAGACACACCATCAGCTTCTGGTCATATAGTATTGGAAAAAAAGAAACCTTCTTTCCTTGTAGAAAATTCTGAGGTTGAAGACTATGCAACCACCTTGTCTAACAATGAAACGCCTATAAAGGTAAAGAAGGAAGTTACAGATTCTGCATTTGACAATGCCATTCAAGAATCAAACACACAAGTTCCCAAAAAAGAATCATCAGAGGTAATTTTATTTTAAGAATCAGTTTGAAACTCTTCGATATTCATGATAATATCAGAATAATTTTGATCCTGCTAAATTGGAATTATAAGTTCTTATCTTTTGAATCTTATAGCTTTATACTTTAAAATGAACATAAATCTAGTTCATTAAAATCTAGTGCTTGAAAATGAACCAAAAGTGTATTAAATCCTATAGTTGTACTTTGTAGTAAAGTTTCAATAAAATCAATTCAATGGAAAGAAAATTATTGAATTTTTAAATTTCGCGCATTATATGCACAACCCTGTAGAATGATTTTTTTAAGCATAAACCTATCACTTTGCTATTCTTTCTTTTGATTTTAATCCATTTTATTTATTTTGTGTCTTTTTTAAAGATTCAGCAGCCAGATTTTTAAAGTTATGGAGAAGTTAGTGAATTGGATTTCATTTATATTTTTCTTTAAAGTTTTTGTATTTGGTTGTATATTTTCTTGAAAAGAAATTTATTATTTTCATTGCAGAAAAATGACAGAAGAACAGATCACCAGATTTTAGCAGATATCAATCTTGCTGAAGGTTTCCTCACAACACGGCTCCCAATAAAGGCAGGGAATTCAAATTTTATCTCTTTTTTTTTTTTTTTTCTAAAAATAAGTACCTGGAATTTTCTACACATCTCTTTCCCTCTCGTTCTCTCTTTATATATTCATGTATATTTGTCTATTAGAATTGATAGTTATATTTATAGGTAAAGTTAATATCAGTGATAGTGTGTGAGTAGTTAATGAGCATAAGTATGGAGTCAACAGCATTTGATGTTGGCTCTGTTGCCATATTTTGCCGTATAGTTTACATTTGGTAATAGACTGGTGGTAGGAATGAATGCGGTGAACGTTGCATGATCAGTGCACTGTTTTTTTTTTGTTTTTAGTTTTTCAGGTTATTTTTAGGTAGTTTAATAAAACGTATTTCTGTGCCTACATTTGGATATATGTTTGGATCTTTTGGTTCAAAAGTTTTTGTTTTAGGGAAAGGATTGTAACCAATTTTTCTTCTAGACTGAGGTTACACCGTTTGAATGTATTATTTGTAAGCTGGTGCAATTTTCCCTGTGATATCTGGTGTGCCTTGGTTAATGTTGTTGCCATATGTATTTGGAGACTGTAGTAGTTGGTTCATATTCTTTATTGTCAAAAAATGTGGATAACTTTGTTTCTATTTTCTTTACGTTAATTCTATGTATATTTTTTTTAGTTGGTTTTTACTGGGACCTTATGTACCACATTTGTTTGCACACAGTTTAAAGGGCACTCGGTTTTCAAATATATATATACGTGATAAAGAAACGTAATGAATTAAACTATAAATGTTCTCATAAAAGAGGCCTTAAACTATCACAACTTATATAAAAAATTTTTTTAAATGACATAACAAAAACATTAGATTTAAAATAACAATAATAAGGTTTGCAAATTTTAGAATAACTATAGATAAAGACTAAACTAAACAAAAACTAAAATTAATACATATATATAGTCCTAAATTATCCGTTCGAATTTAATTAACTACTATAACTTGTATAAAAACAGGAAAAAAAAAAAATTCAATTTTGATCTATGTAAAGAAAAACATTTAGTTTAGAAAAAAAAGGTTATTTTTCCTTTTTTTAAACCCTTAAAAAAAAACCGAGCACCTCTACTATCCCCTACCCCTACCAACCCCCAAACTATACAAGATGATGACAGATAAGCATATTTTCCTTTAGTTTCTATTTCTTAAATATATAGGAAATGAGTGGACTCTTTTCATTAATAAAAAAAACTATCTATTTTTAAAACTATAAAAAATGTAAACAAACAATTTTGTATGATTTAATTTGCAAGCTCAAGAGTTAGGTTAATCCTGATTGCAAGTGGCAGCAACTAAAAATACTTGAGAACAATCTACACCCGTGTATTAAATAAACAGTTCAGTTTGCAATTCTTTACTTAAAGCATACAAGTGTGATATTAAAAAAAAAGCTGAAGACCAAGGCATTTTTTATCTTTTATATAAAGGTCACTCTGCTTGTCTGTGACAGATTTTTGTTCCGTAAGCACAGCCACATTTTTTAAGCAACACCATTCAAATTTTCTGTGGATATAGATCGACAGTTAAACCAGTTCAACGTATACTTATTTTACCTAAAGGTCACTTTAAGGTACCTTCTTGGGGAAAAGTGAAAAATTGGACTATCCATGGTGGGCCTAAATCACCTTTAATCCTCACAAAAATTTACTATTGTAAAAAACAGCGACAGTTGATATGTGTGGCTGATTGTGGAAATGCACTGCATGGTTAAGTTATTGTTGAATCTTTGCCAAAAGCTTCTTTTGATTGAAGTATTTTCATTGATTTTGCTCACTTCTGAATCTGTTCAGAGATAGATTTTCAACTCACCTTTTAAGTGTTCAATAATAAAAATTACTTGAAAAATTCACTTGCTACATTGAAATTGGTGAATATTTTTTCTCATTTTGGTCATATCTGGTGGCAAAAACTAAACTTGGGAAATTTCAATCATCAAGAAACAATAGAGCAGATCAAAGTCAAAGCATACAAAAGTATGGCTGGCACTAACATTACAATTTATACTCAGTTTGGGGACTTCAGCAACCTGCATTGGATGCCTTGTTAGTGCTGAAAATGATTACTAACTTTTTCATCTTTCAATAAATAATTTCTACTTACTCGTTTCATTGGCGTCTTCTGTCACTAAAATGTTCAGAATTGCACAGGCAACACCAGGTTATGCTGCTGGTATAACAATAAAGATGCAAATTATAATCCAAATAATTGCATCTCAGAAGTTCTAACAAACTTTTTATTTTAATTAGCACTTTTGAGAAGTTATTTTTTTGTTTTTAGTTAATATACAATTTAAACAATTATTTTCATGTGTTAATTTTTCTTTTCAGGAACAAGTGACTAAGATTAAAAAAGAAGAAGATTTAGAAGAAAAGGAATTGCCAAGTGCTTGCATTGAGACTGTTTTCACTAATTTAGTGACAAGCCGGTCATCAAAGATTGCTCGTTGTCCAGATGTTATGAACAGAAATGAAGAAACTCCTGCTGGATATAAGTATTACCGGGGGAAATTAGTAAGAAATTTTAAAAAGTTCAAAAAGGTAGGATTTGGGTTTGTAATGGTTTCTTTTTTATAATGATTCATATGCATCTCAATAGAAATATGGGTTTATAGAGAGAAGAAGCCACTCTTAAAAAGAATTCATTTCCCCAAAATACCATCCAGTATTTCTAGATGGTATTTTGGGAAAATGAATTCTTTTTAATATTTTGTGATGTATTTTCATGTTAAATCAATTGAAAATTTCTGACTCTTAAAAAAGCAATCAGTATTTTCATGACATGAGACAGGTGTAACGTGGTTGTTAGATTTAATTTTAATTAAATCTAATTATTTGCAAAGATAAAATAACAAACCAAAAAATTTGAGAGAAAAATATGTTGAACCTCTGTTTTTAGTGAACCTCTGTTTTTAGTGCCTCTCACTCTGGAATATGGGTCAATGGTTTGTTAATACTTAGTTGACAGATGCTTGCCATATCACTGCTGGCCTGATTCTCTTAGTGGGTCAGTGGAGCTTGCTGCACTGTTTTAGTGACTGCCTGCTCTGCTTATTGACTGCACTCTGTCTGCGCCCACTGTGTCTCCTTTGCTGCTCTCTTTCTCTATTTTTAGAATGTCACGTGAGGTGTAACTTTAAAACTTTAAAGGATGAATCAGCAGGATTCAAGACACATAAGATTTAATAATGTGTCATTTAAAACTTTACATGGATTTTCCAAGCTTTTAATGACTTTCTCCTTTCGGAAAACCCTTTTCCTTCCATTAACGTGTTACATAGGTTTATTTTTATTTTTGAATCACTTTTGCTGTTTGCATTTGAAATTTACATCAGTACATCATTTGTTACTTACATGAGTATAATGGCACCTCTGAGTGTGTTGGATGTGCAAATAAAACTGTTGTGAAGAAAGCTACAAAACAGGGCACATTTATCATTTGTGAACATGCAAATTCAGTAGTGTTAGAAGTTCAGTTGATGCCTTCTAGGCATGAGAAATATTTTACTTTCCACTCATGTTCTGGTGAATTTCCATTACATTTCAAGTCATTTCCTTCCTTGTTTTATTCTCCAAACTGATTCCATGTTCTGGAGAGAGAGTAACACTTAAAATAACTGAACAATTTATTTTTATATCCAACTGCAGTAAGAGGAATCCTGCAAGGATTGAATTTAGGATTACCATAACTAATCAGTAAGATAAATTTGCTGATTTTCTTTTTGTGAAAATGAAGAATTCTTAAAAATATTCTTAGTATGACAAATGTTCCAAAAGTAATGCCTCCTATTTTTTTTTTAATTCCACCTGAATGGATCAGAAGGGATTGCAAATTGTATTGTTATGATGACAGAACTTATGCATTCATGACCTTAAAGTTTTATCTCTGTAGCAGATATTGATGCTGTTAAGACTCTAAAAAAGCAACCTCTGTCATGGACATGCATCAGAAGCAGGGATGTGTCATTAAATTCTTTCATGCAGAGAAAATTGAACTGACCAACATTCGGCACCTGGTGAACGTTTATGAAGCTGATGCAGTTTATGCAAGCACAGTTAGGAGATGGGTTTGTTGATCTCACAGTGGCGACAGAGATGTGAGTTACAAGCCCACTCCAGACACAAAAATTGACTGCCTCATTCATCACGATCAAAAGTGCATTGAGAATGATTGTATTTATGTAGAAAAATAAATTCTGGAGCCCAAAAGGTTGCACATTTTAATGGTGCCACTTGCAGCTTTGTAGTTTTTCAACTTTTTGAATTAAAAGTTAAAAGATAGGAAGCATTACTTTTGGAACTCCCCTCTTACAACAGTTATTAACATTTAGTTATTTATATTGCCAAGATCAAGTGTTATTGTTGACACATCTCAAACATGTGGCTTTTAATTTTAAAGTGGATTTTATTCGAAAGTTCAATCTTGTACTCTGTGAAGAAACAAAGAATAAAAAACAGTGTACCCTTGTGGATTGGAAATTGGAGTTCAGTTGTAAATTTAAGAAAAACAAAAGAGAAAGCAAGCATAGATTTAGATGCAAAGATGTTTAGAGAATGGAACAACTAAAATAGGAATATTATTAGCAGTATTAAGATGACATTTTTAGGTGTCTAATGAGTGCAAGTTCTTAAGATGTATATACTGGAATGAATATGAATTCAAAATAGAACTGATCTGTAAATATGAATTACAATTTTTGCAGAATGCTCTTCCTGGAGGCTTTTCTCTTCCCAGAATTATTGGAGGTTCAGATCTTGTTGTTCATATTGCTTTTCACAGCAAAGAAATTGATGAATGGATGCGACAGAACAAAGAGGTTGGGAATATTATTATTATTATTATTAATTTTTTTTTCTATTTGGAATCCTAAGAATGGTTAAAAAGTAGTTATAAATATCAATCTTAAACTAAACAAAAATTCAAAGATTTTAACATTTTATAATTAAATTAAATTAAAAAAGGTGGTGATGCCATATGATGCCATATTTTACTTTCTTTTTTAGTGCAGATTTTTTTTTATTCATAGAACAAAAAACATTAGAGTTAATTGAATGAGATGAGTTTTCATCCTATTCAAGTTATTTGGACTTATATTCTTATCTTCATTGTTATTTTCACTGAAAAATGTTGGCAACATTTTTTGAAGTTAACATTGAAAATGATAGTAGAAATCTGAATTAAGTTATTAAATTAAATTAAATTAAATTGATGCTTTTTATTTGTGATTCTAGCAAGAAAGTCAGCAAAATGAAGATGAAAGACGGGCAGAAGAACTATTCAAGTAAGTATTTCAAAAAGTTTAATTTAGGAGAAATTAATACCATAATGGTAATCATGCTAATTCTCAAAATTGATATATTAAAAGTTGAATAGCTATGGTTGATGAACCTTACACAATCAGGAATGACAACGGGACATAAGCAATTAATAACAATTTACGATGTACTTGTGAACCTTTTATTATATCAATCATGACAGTCCTTATCTTGTATCCCCATCACGAAGAGCTCAAGGCCAGGGTACATAACTCAGTATTATGTTAAAAGTGTTTGATTTTTAGAAATTTGCTATTTATGCTTGTAAAATATGTGCTTAAAAATCTCTCGATTTTCTAGGAAAAAATTGAGGCTATAAACTAGTAAGCTTAAAGTTTAACTTTGGATTAAACTCTAAAGTGAACTAGGAGCCATATGATTTGGAGAGCAGCTTATGGAGCTAAAAATTCTTGCAAAGGAAAAGTCAAAGTGTCTATGATTGAAGAGTAATTGAATAGCACTGAAAAATGCAAAATAGAGTGAAATCATCATAATTTCTAAAAATTCTTTATTCAATCAAAACAATTTGTAGTTTTGTTCTTGTGATAGAAAGTGATGACAACCAAACTTATCCTTATAAAGAACTCATAAACTAGCAGTTCTAACCGACATGGCATCAGTGAGAAGAGTCAGAAAATAGTTATAAAAGTTTTCTGTAAAAAAAAAAAATAAATGTTAATATAAAGAATTGCCTTTATAAAAAATTGGCCAAAGAAAAAAAATGAACAAGAATGTGCTATTGTTTAATGGATATTGAAAAAGTACAAAACTAATTTTTTAATCTAGTGTAAATGAAAATAAAATTAATGTTTCTATTTAGTATAAAACATAGAAACAAAGATTTGTTCAGTTGAAAATTAAACTTTAGAAATAAAATCGTTATGAAAAGATAAAAATCAGCATCATTGTATTAAGATTGAAATATACAAATTAGAAGTTAAACAGAATCTTTACAGTCAATTAATAGCTGCAAACATTTTTCTATGCTAATATTTCTCTTTTGTAAACAAATTGTTAGAACAACAATAGTTGTACTGTTTATTTTGTACTTAACAGAAATAGGAAGATTCATTTCTCTCTAAGAATATTAACCTAAAAATCCATATTATTAGCTAGAATTGAAACTTGTGGTTTATAATTATAACTAATATTTAAGCTCTTAATTCTAAGCCATGGCTTCTAAAATTAATTTCTACTTTATTTTTCAGTTGGGATTCAAGAAGCAAAGGGAAACGCTTTTATTGAGGAAAATCTTAAGTCGTGTGGAAACTTTTTGAAAAATTCTTTTGATAAAATCTGTAATTTTTTTTAATGAAAAAATTAAAATATTTTTGTTAAAATCTAATTTGCTCCTCTTTGTCTTATTTTTTTTTATCTTTTAATTGTTTTGTATAAAATGTGCTGCTTACACAGTAAATACATTTTAACTAAACACAAACACATTTGTTTGTTGAGTGGGAAAAATGTGTTTACTTCTATTTTCATTAAATGTAACCAATATGAGTGAGATAAGTAACTGTAAATGTTTAATTGGTTACAATTTAGAAGAAAAATGAAAAACAAATTGTCAGATATAGATTATTTAATTATAATCTATTTTGATTTTTGTTTTTACTAGTAATTTATAAAAATAACAAAATTTTTCATTATTGTTACATCATTCTGTGAGAACACAAAATGCATTTTTTTCTTTTATTAAATCTATTATTCTCATGGTAAAAGGTTTCTGAGTCAGAAAAAATGTTTACAAAATGTTTTGCAGAAAAAAATTACCCACAATTAAACCTTAAAAAGTAAGAAACTATAGCTTATTTTCTTAGAATATTTAATTTCTATTTTTGGCTAAAAATTATTAGATATATTTATTTTTTACTATTTTAGGCTAAAAATTTATAAAAATGTGATTGACATTTTGTTGCACTATTTTATATATCATTAGAATAATTCTCATCTATTAAAATTTTTAAAAGTGCAACGAAATGTCAATCACATTTTTATAAATTTTTTATTTATTTTTTTCATATACAAGTGGTTTTGAAATTTCTACTATGACTGATGATAAACACCATCTGCATGTAGATCTCGTAAATGGTATGCAATGCGGCCCAATACACTCAGACCCCAATCACCTGAACAGGCTTCACAGACCTCCAAAATTGTTTCTACAAATTTGTCCGTGCAAAAAAGTGTCTCTTGTCCAAATCAATTGTACATCCACAGAAAATGCAGTCCTTTCTTGCGCTATCAAGCTTCTTGTGGTTCTCTTTCCTGGCACAAAAGCATTACTTCTCTTTGTAACATGGCTTTTAATTTTTTTACCTTCATGTACTGTTGAAGCCAGCTTTTATGCATTTTCATACCAGCTTCAACTGCGAGATCGTTTTTCTGCTTTACACTGGCATCATTTATTCCTTTTGCTCTCTCCCAAATTGCAACCCAGTTATCACTGGAATCCTCAATCTCCTCCTTGCAGATTGGACAAGAAGTTTGACTGACTGACTGACTGTGCTTGCACTCATTGTTGAATCATAACTGAAATAGAGAAAGATGTGAATTAGTTATGCAGTTAGACCCAATCAAATATATGGAAAATGCCACTTGTACTCCCAAAATATTGGCACATAATAGGCCAACATCATGTTTTATGATCTTAATGTGTTCTTTGTCCCCAAAAATGTAGGAATAGACACCAAGATCATTGAATCTGAGTTGATAGAGTTCTGATTGTTCAAAGGTTTCAGTGGCCATCTTAAATAAAAAGACACTTTTCCGGGGGTCATACCTTGGTAAACTTTTAGTATGTTAAAAAGTACATTAAAACCTCAGTTGAAACCTTTAGTTATATATATATATTTTTTTTTTTCGGGTGGGGGTTAAACTGTATTTTGCCCTGACTAGTTTGTGCGTTCTTTCTTTTAAACTAGTTACTATGGGAATAGGATTTTCGGTGTGGCCGATTTGGTTATTTGACTGAAAAACAAATTTTGTACTTTTTCTATTCATTATTTGTATTAATTCATAAATATTTTTCATGGTTAAAAAGAATTAAAAATATTTAAAGCTTAGAAAAGTTAAAAATTCTTATGTTTTCTTTTAAATTTTCGGTAAAGGTAAAGTTTAAACGTCAAATCATTCTAGTAGAAAATATATTAATCTTGTAGATTTTGGTGTGCTGAACAAGAATCTGCAAACCGTTTTCGGGGCAAACCATTCCCCCCCCCACCATCTAGTCCTAACCATCTAACACAACTCCACCCCTAACCCTAATTCCAACCCTTAACCCTAAATATGATGGGGTAAAACACTTTCAAAATTAAAATGAAATAATATCGAAATTGGTAAAAGAACTCAAAAATTAAAATAAAACAATATTTTTTAACAAAACTTTTTTGACTATGACGATGAAGAAGTGGCGAAGAAGAAACGCTAATATTTTTAATATTGTTTTCTTTTTTCTTTACGTTGTTAAATCTCCTCAGAATACTCCTCTCTTCTCAAGTGTTAAGAAGTTTTAAAAGCCATGTCTATTTCATTCATTTTTCAGTAATAATATAGTCCATATCTTCTAAATAAAGAAGCTCTAGCGCAAAAAGAGTAGTGTAAGTAGTGACGCTTTTTAGCCATTTAAAACGGAATTTTCTTGAGGATGGAAAAAAGTTGAAATACACCGTTGTGACGTCATATATATTCATCTTGACCTCTGTTCTGTTTTTCCCGAAATTTGGGAACCACAATTTTTAGTGGGTATATTTTGACTTTTTTGATTATTTAATAATTCAAATACTGTAAAAACTATTTTATTCCATTTAAAAACTTGTAGTAACGAGCTTTTTAATATCTAAATAAAATTGTTTGATTTCGGATTTCAATATTTAGTCCTTCCCGAAAACAAATTCTCAGTCCTCCTTTACCTTTACCGACCCCTGGCTGGCTCGACCGACGAGTAACCTCATCCAGCTTTTCAAGCCCTTTCATATTATTTAAACCCTAATTTAAACTAATAACAAAACTTACCCAATTAAAAAAAACAACGAAGGGCTAACCCTTCCAAAAACAATAGTCATAAAAAGGGTAAAGAAGCTAAGCTCTCTTCTCTCTTACATCGAGGTTATTTATTTATTTGAACGAAGGAAAGAAACAACTTCTTTTTAGAGTTGTTTTGCTGTAGGACTTAACCCTTTGGACCCTGACTTAGCAAAATTACCAACTAGGATAGAGGGCCGAAATATCGGCCCTGTCGTATTTTTCACTATGTTGCCTGGGCCTTCAGGGTCCAAAGGGTTAAAAAAAAAACCCAAAGAAAACACCACTTCAATTCTTCTAAGGATTTTTAAAATTTGTTATTTATTTCTATTATACTTTTGATTTATTTGCTCAAGCTTGTTGTTGACAAAGAATTTAATGCGAAATAATCCTGACGTTTTTTTTTTGTTTTGCAGCAATATTGCCAGTTGCTTGAAGTTAATAGTTTAACAAAAAAACAACAACACACAAACTTAAAACCCCCTAAATTTCAATTAATTTTTTTTGTATCAATGAAGTGTTGAGAGCGGTCGGTCGGTCGGTCGGTCGGTCCCGGCACGCTTTTCTTCTTTCAAATTTTTAACAAAAGTCCCCCAGGTGAGGTGCACTCAGGTGCAGGTGCGGTCGGTCGGTGTGCGGTCGGTGGCGTCGTGTGCGCTAGTGCTGCTGCTGCGCCGCCGGTGCTCGTGCGAATTCTGACCTACAACAATAACATAACATCATAAATAATCCCCTTATTGGAACAACCCCAAAGGATTATTTAAAACAGTTGTTGCCTGAAGAAAATGAAGAAAGCAATTTTTATTATGAAAAACAGCTTGAAGACGAGATGTAAAAAAAAAATTCAAAAATGGAAATAATTTACAAAACTTTTTTAAAGAATGAAATTTTACTTTTTTTAAAATAAATAATCAAAATTAAAAAAAAATTAAAATCAAATTCAAACTGTTAGTGATTGGCTGAAATCTAAAATTAAAACTTCAATTAAACAAAATAATTTGGTCGTACTTTTGCTTTCTGCTTGTGTTGTGCCTTTCTTTTTAAATGTTTTAAGGAAATTAATTTATACTTCGAGATTTCACTCAAATTAACTAAACTGTGCATTTGCGAGAATTTTAAAAAGGATCAGCAGAGCACCGCCCACATCAGAGAGCAGTCAGTCAGTAGGTACCCCATAGCAGGCAAAGCAAGCACAACCACAGTCCACTGTCAGCAGCATGGTTCTGTTGTTTTTGTTTTAAAGGTTGTGATGATAATGATGATGTGTGATTTTGTCAACCCTGAAATCGATTAATCAACAACCCGTCCGTCAATTGCAGACAATAAAAATAAAATGAAAAACGACTATAAAAGCTGTTGTTATATTTTTCTTGTCAGGATTCTAGATTTTTGACATTAGAATTTTTTTTCATTCTGCATAAAAAGTGTGACAATAACTGAATATTCATGTAAAGTAAAACTAACAATTTTCGATTACTTTAAAATCTAATTTCACCTATTGACAAGTATTGAAAGCATTTTTGTGAAAACTACTAAATTTTATGATTTTGCATGACACCAAATTATATGAAATGGTATTTATTAGTAAATAGATGCCATTTAATATAATTTAGTGTCCTGTTAATAATTACCTCATCCATAACAATAGGCTGTTGACAATCAAGCTGAAGGTTTGTTACAATAGATAAAATTAAATTGCGTTTTGTTTGATTCTGTTGATTTTTTTTCCCACCATTAATTGCAATATTTGTTTTAATTTTTATTCTGCGATTTTATTTATTAATTTCCCAATTTACCCCCAGTGTTTATAGAAAATTTATATTTCTGTTTACCTTGTAAATATTAAATTTCAAAGTGTGTATGTCATTGGATTTTAACTATTTATAATTTTATATTTAAGAAAAATAAAAGAAGTAGCAATAACATCTTAAATGTATTTATAATTATAAATGATTTGTTTCTAAAAATATTCAATTTTACTTTTTAGGTAACTTTAGAGTATGGCTTGCCGTCAATTATCCAAACAACTTTCATTGTGCATTTGCATTTCAAGCCAGCGGGCTTGCTCCACTGTTAACACATTGCTTCAACACAATTTAAGAAGACATCAAAACCCAGGCCTCATTCCTGTTCTTACATCAAACAAATTAAGTAAAAGATTTTATTCTTCAGCTCCATCTTCTTGTTTTAATATTCAAGATGAAGATGACTTCAAGAAACGAGTCCTAGAAAGTCCAACACCAGTCATTGTTGACTTCCATGCTACGTAAGGATTCTAATTCTTTCTATTCTAAAAATCAGTTTTTAACTGCCTGTCGAGTATCTATAAGCAGTGGTTACCAACCATTTTTATCCAGCAATAAGTCTGTACTATTTCAGAATTTTTGCCTTACTTTCCTCATCTTTAATTTCTGCATGAAATCCCCTAAAAAGTTTAAATGAATATCAAATTCAGTTTAAGAAGAAACTCCTCATAACCTTAACGATCAGATATGTACCAAAATTAGGTTTCTGAAACATTACTAATAAAAAAAATAATTTAAAAAATTTTGAATAAAATAATTTTATTTTAATGTTATTAAAAAAAATTGAATTAAGAGTTACAAAACATTTAAGTCAGATATTGTTCCTTTTCTTTACCATTTTTACGATTTTTAAATCATAAAAAAAGAAATATCTAATTTAAATGTTTTTTTAATCTCTGTTTTAATTAAAAAAAGTTTTAATGCTAAATTTCTCAAAAATAAATGTTTAGGATATTTCAGCAAAACCATATTTTTTTTAATTAAAAAAAAGTTATTTTTATATACAGATTCTTTTGCTATGTTTTTGCTATGTTTCCACAAAACTAGATTTTTTAGCAAATTGTTTTTCTTTGAAAAATGTTTTAATGAAGTCATATTTTTTTGATAATGTATTTTTGATTTTCTTGAAATAGTATTTCTATGATAAAAAAAAAAGAAAAGATTTATTATTGTTTTAGTTAAATAACTGGATTTGCCATTAACTAAAAACTGGTTGATAAACCGCAAACCAAACCACTGACTGAATAAATAAATTTGAATAAAGAAAATTGATATTTGTTTTTAAAAACCCTGAAGAAATTTAAAGATTATTTTACTTTACTCTTTACTTTATAGAATTTGATATAAATTTTAATTAACTTTTAATATTTATATAAAATCAATGTTTAGCATTTATAGTTGATAACTATTTAGTACACAGTTATTATAGACTTAGATATTTGAGTTAGGTCATGAATTGTAAAAAAAAGTGTTATATCTTTAATAATTAAGAAATGATAATTAATTGCAGATGGTGTGGGCCTTGCAAATTGCTTGCTCCTCGTCTTGAAAAGATTGTTGATGACCAAAAAGGTGACGTCATCCTGGCCAAAGTTGATATAGATGACCATATGGAAATAGCCATGGAATATGGGGTAAGATACTGTTTTCCATTTCTTCATCTCCAGAACAATTTTGATAATACATTCAGAATTCCTCAATTATGTAAATAAAACCCCTGTAATGTTGTAGGGGTCTCTTCTCCACCATGTTGACAGATTAGCCATGGGGCCTTCAGTTTCAAGAAACTCTACCGTCTGTGCACTCGCACACTGTCAGCTTCATGTGAGAAAGTGTAGGGCCTGAAGCTTCTACATGTACCCCACACTTTTGGCTGTACATAGATATGAACCTCTTTCTAGTTGCCCCCTGTCAACAAAACTGTATTTATGTTTTTCGAGTTTATCTACATTCTTTATCTAGGTAACTTGTCTTGGATGAAATTCTGACTGGAGTATACCAGGTGGGCGACTTTGCTTTTCTTTGATGACCACTATATATGTATATAAAACCTGTAATGAGTCTAGGACTGATAGCAGCAGTCTAAAATTAAGATCCTTGATTGTAGTTCCATGAAAATAAATATTTTGGGGACTTTTTTGAATTTTGAGGGTTAATGGATTATCAACGGCTAGCAGGAAGAGGGTGACAAAACCTTTCATTGACAAAAGTATTTTTAAGAAAAATGGTTTCTATATTAATTAAATAAAAAGAAAGGTTTATATGTAGCAAAATGACAATTGTTCAAATATAAAGTCCAGAGTGATTTTATCATTAAATTCAAAATATGGATCACTTTGTCGTGGTTTTGTTAGTTTACCATCTTCTACTTAATCAACGAGATTTATAAATGATTATTTTGTTGATTTTGATATTTTGCAAATATTTTTGTTTTTGCAGGTTCAGTCAGTTCCAACAGTCATTGCAGTTTCAAAAGGTCAAAAGGTTGACCAATTTATTGGACTACAATCCGATGACATTCTTGAATCTTTTGTAGAAAAGCTTAAACATTAGTCCAATATTATCAGTTTTTGTAAACAGTGTTAGAATGGTTATCAAACTGTAATTAAATGCAGAAGGACATGCAAGAAGTGAGAATTTTTTTCTGATGAATAATAATTTAAAAAATCCTCTACCAAAACCTGAACATTATTTTTGGTGCTGATGTTTGAAGATTCAATTAGATTTATTTGCTATAAAGGCAAACACTTGTAATTAAACATTTTCTTTGAAGAATTTCATACCAAAAAGCCAATAAAAAGCTGAAATTAAATAAAGTAAAATGTACAAGATGAAAAAAATGGTTTCATGTTTTGTGCTCCTTGGCAATGTTGGGAAATTTATTGTTCTTAAGAAATATTTAGAAATTGCAATTACTATTTTAATAAAAAAAGCAAGAATAAAAGCAAGAATAAAAACTAGCTGAAAATTTAAAACCAAAAATATATTGAATATAAATTTGCAATATTTACAAGTTTCAAACTGTTGCAACAGCCTGAACTTGTAGATAGTAGAAATTACTAAGCCTTATCGAAAAAATATTAATTGAATTTTATTGTCACTTTAGCTTAATTTATTGGAATTTGTGTACATTAATATATTTCATAGACCTGATGCTGCAGATATGAAAATAACAAATCATGGATTATAGGTTGTTTACTACAATATCATGAAAACTGTAAAATTTTTCTTCCCAGTAACAATAGATGTCCAGGATGAGTAATTTGAAGGCTGTATTACTCCTGCTTGTTGAAGGTGGTCTAATTTAAAATATTCAAAATATTCAAAATGTTAAGGTGACAGTTATGAAATATTGTGAATCGATATTTTATCAACCAGCCTTTTGCTATGTTTTAAATGCATGGTATCCATCAGTATGAACTGACGATAGATAGAGCTAAGTTATAAGTTGGTACATCCTAAATAAATAATAACCAACAGTAAATCTATACTTGTTTTTACTCAGTACCTCCAAAAATGGAAGGAACTTCAAAGTAGGAGAAGACCAATCTAATAAAAGTTCCATTTAGGCTGTCTGTGTGGGTTGTTGGTGTTGGGGCGGGTGGAATGGAGACATTATCAAAATTAGAAGAAGTACAATGTGTGACATACAATTGGAGCAAAAATGACAAATGCCATAGTTTTGAGGAATCTTTTATTAGCGGACTGTTGTCCTCATCTTGGATAATAACACCAACACCTAATCCAAGATGAGGACAACAGTCCTCTAATAAAAGATTCCTGAATTATAAAATGCCTCATCTCA
>JAYKTE010499390.1:0-28830 GCA_036873565.1 Xipholeptos notoides | reverse complement strand
TTTATGTCTTAACTGATGATAAGAGTAAATGTGTGTGTGTGTGTGTGTGTGTGTGTGTGTGTGTGTGTGAGAGAGAGAGATAGATATATAAAGAAAAAATTCTTATGTCTTTATGATAATTTCAGAGATAAAAAATATATAAAAAGAGTTAAAAGGAGAAAATGAAAAAGTATTTTCTTATAGGCAGAAGAAGGTCCAATAGCTTACCCATTGTAGAGCTGATGTTATGGCTCGTAAGGGCATAATATAATATCTTAAATTTTACAAACACTTATTGATTAATGAAAAGATCACTTTTATTTTCTTTCCTTTTCTTTCTTTTTTTAACCAATTAAAACAGATAATCATAATCCCTTATTACTTATCTAGTTATTTACTCTCTCATTATTTCTATAACCCAGTCTGATTTTAAAATATTCTGGTCTAATTTCTTTGCTTGACCTATTTGTATTACCTGTACACCTTGCAATTTATGTGAAATATTATTGCTTTATTTTTTTTTCTTATTTGAATTTCTTATTGTGTTTTTCTTTTAGCTAAAACGAATGATGTTATCAAAACAATTACCCTTATTTTGGAAAGAGATGTAAAGAACGAAGCGGCCAATAACCAATCTGCTGACATTACATCAAGCAACCATAATTTATCAAATGTATTGTCATTTTCTGTAACTATATCTTCTACTTGTAAATCTGCTTAAAAATGTGTACATGATAATTAAGAGGTATAATTGATTAGAGTTCTTTCAAGACCTGAATTCAATGGGGCAATTTATTCACTCATATTTCAATTCCAAGTGGTTCCATGATGTTCACATTCAGGTTAAAACCATTAGAAAAGGTATGAATCCCTTTATTCCCCCAATCTATGGATGAAATGGGGCAGTTTGTTATTCAAACAAAATATTAACAAATCAAAGATGTTTATGAAATAAATTCTCAGCATTAAATGACTGAAAAAGTTGATATGCTGTAAATAAACAAACCCCACCTAAATGAAAAAGGAGCCTCTAATTGTTTGTTTTTAAAGTGGGTGTTAGACTTTTTGCAAAACTCTAAATATATCTTTTAAAAAAGAAAATCTTTTCATTTCTTTATTATCTAATTTTTTTTAAGATTAATTTAGTATACTTGCTATTTACCTTATTTTTTATTCTTTTTTTATAATTATTTTTCTACAGGTGACACCAGACAATATATACAAAGCGCAGGCATTTTCCAAAAGTGGTGATGAACGGCAGCAGTCATTAGAGGAACGCAAGCGACAAATGTTGACAACTGCTCGGCAAAGATATATCACTAAGAACGGCCTCAACTACTTTTTAAGGAAGTCCTGATCTTTAAACAATTTCTCTTTCTCTTTTTTTTACCATATTCCCTACCCCTTATTAAAAAAAAACAATTTTAGTTTACATCTTTCCCCCCTACCCTATTTCTCCCTTTCTTTCTGTCTTGGCTTTTATTTTTTTTTTTTTGAATGATAAACTTGGGTTATTATATATTTTTATTTTTTTGTTTTTAATTCTTTCTCTTTCAAAATGCCATATTGTTTTTTTTATGTGATATGTTCATTGTAACAATTACATACACATTTTTATGTTTTTTACACAATAACCCTAATTTCAAGAACAGAAAAAAAACTTAGCAATGAAAATGTTAAAAAATTGATAAAACTTTTTTTATTTTTACTTTTTGATATTCTAAATTAAATAGTAACTTAAACCTTGGAAAAAATTCTATTTTTTTTTTCCATGTATCAAAGAAATCAATATACTAAGATAGAATACAAAATTCCTAGTACTCTGTGTATGTAAGTAGAGGATTGTTATTGTTATCCACAAAATGAAACTATTTTAGGGGTTTCTTTTCCTTCCCTTTTTTAACTTAATGAAGCTGCCAGCTTTGATGCCATTCATCAAGATTCATTAAATATATTTACATATTTTTCAATCACTTAGAAAAATTATACAATAGAACATAAAACTCATACAATTGACTTTCTGATTGAACTTTGGTAAAATTGTAATTACAACCCAAAAATCAATACTGTAAAATAAAATTAGTTTATAGACTTCACCAAAATATTCTATTCTCTCTTACTCTAAGAAAATTAAAACCATGACAATAAGTTAACATAAATTCTGTTCTATCAGACATTATAAGAAATAGTACCAATTTTTGTTTTTTATAGGTACTAAACTTTTTACAGCTATAATAATAACAAATAATCCCCAGTAACTCATATTTAATATTTGGCCAAATATCCTGAACATCTCGATCTAATAATACCAGAAGTGATCAATTTAATAGTAAATTCTTTATTAAAGAATTGAAAATAAATAGCAATTTCATTTCTGTTGTTTATTCCTAAATGAAATCCCTCAGTTATTTTATGTTGGATCACTTACTAAAGATACAATTTTCAAACAAATTGTTGGTAGTTACAAACAATAAATTATAAACATGTACAATAAGTTTAATAAAGCCACTATTACCATGTCTTGGTGTCAAATATACTAAAAATGTGCAGATAGATTTGTTATAGTATTCCAAAAACAAAAAATTGAAAACCACATTAACTATACATTTCTTTTTAAAAATCTGTTTCTTCTCTGATATTTTGTGTTTTCACATGTAACGATTATAAGACTTAAGTTAAAGTTTAACCAGGACCAAATCTTTGGATTGATATGAATCAATCCATGAAATTGCAAAATTGAAAAGGGTTGAGGTTTAACTAAAACTAATATATTTAATAACCATCTTATTGAATTGTATTTTCTTGAATTCTATTTTAGTCAATCCAGCAATGTTCCTGTTAATAATGAACATTAATGCAAAAAGATGTACCTTTGTGTGAAGGGGAAGTCGACTTGGGCCAGTGAATAGACAGTCGGACTTCAGAATCGTAGTATACGAGTTCGAATCTCTGTTGCTCCGTTGGCATTCATATTTAGACTAATACCATTGGGAAAGGTATAAATACCCACATTCCCTCCAGTTATGAGTTAGATAGTGCATATTGTGTTATTCAAAAAACTAAATGTAAACAAAAAATGTTTACCAAAAAGGATTATTTTCAGCATTAAATGACCTTTATGTGCCATAAAACACAAACAGAAAAACAAAGCTTTGTGTGGAATTTCAGTTAAATTTCTTTAAGAACACACAAATTTATTATTATTATTATGTGATGTATTTTGTGTTTTTGTTTGTTTTCATAAAGAATGCACAAAACTTTTATCATCATAGTGATGTTCTCTCAGACATAATCTTTCTGGAATATGATTACTTATAAAAAGTATATACAAAGTTTACTTTAACCCTTTCCACCCTGAAAGGCTGATATATTGGCCCTGGTGACCTAGTGAAAAGATAACACGGTTAATTATTGATGATGAAAACTAATCCATAAAGAGCACGGAAATATGACACTGTTTGTTCCTTTCAAATTTTGCTAGCAATATTTTATTTAGGTCTCTCTCTCTCTCTCTCTCTCTCTCTCTCTCTCTCTCTCACCCACCAAAAATTTGATTTGGTATACAATTTATTGAAAAAAGGATTTGTTTTATTTATTGGTAAAGTCCAGATATTTCCTCAATGAATGCACACAAAAGCAAAGAGAAAAATAATGCCACCATTGCTAACATTTCAATCTAAAAAAAGTTTTTTCTTAAGTATGATGGTTTGGTATATTTTAGCATGTTGCTTTTTTAAGTCTTCATATTTCTAATACTTAAAGCAAGATTTGGAATTTTAAAAAAATTAATATTTTTTTATTTTATTGATAAAAAAATATAGGAAACAATATAACCTTGCAAAATAAAATTGCCTATAAAGTTCCCCGAAAAAAAAACAAGTGTGCAATCAGAGGTTACACATACTAGGTTCATTTTCAGTTTCTTTGGGCTGATGGCATTCATTAACTTGAGAGTAAGTCATCTCTATGAACAACGATAATTCCAAAAACTCAGCTTGTAAAAATGGTGTATTTAAGAGAAAGAAAACTTACAACTCTGTTCTTTTAATAGCTTTGTGGAATATATGAATCTCCATTCATTAACCCTTGCTATATATGTTAACTGTTGGTCTCTTCACTCAGCTCATTTATAAAAGAGCAAGATTTGATTTTATATTCTGTTATCGGTTTCATGTTAATTGAAATATCTTGACAGAACAGAAATAGCAATAGAAGTTATATGTTAAGAAACGAGAAAAAAAAGGATGCTGCTAATCTATGTTCATTTACTTACCAATCCCTCTGGAAAAGATTTGAATTTCTCTCCCTACCAGCTGTTGGTTGAATAATATTACTATGGCTTTAAGAAAAATAATCTCTTTATATACAGAATTATGTAATTCTGGCACAAAATTGGGCAATCAGACGTTACACATGCCATTATATGATAAATACTTCGACACCAAACCAAGACACTAGTTTTACATGCTCAGCATATTCCCGGGTTTTTGTAATTAGTATTCCCCTTCCTTTACATGGATGGATTACTCTCATTGAGTTGATGGACCTCATCTACCTGAGTTTTTGAAATCGGTGTTATCCTTACACCTAGACAAATTACTCCATTAAGTTAACAAGCCTCAAAATGAAAAATGGTTTTGACTGGGATTTGAACTTGCGTAATACGATTCCAGATTCCAAGTTCTTACCACTGTTCTACTGTCACTGCTTGCACATGCCATTATATAAATTACACCCACATAATCCATTACGATTTACCAGAGGGCACAGAGCCTCCAATATGCATTTCATGTTGTGAGAAACTTACAATAAAATGTACAACTAGAGTGTATAGGCTTCAAGCTAGCACAATAAAAATACTACCAGGCAAAAAGTCTGAAGGAAATTTATAAAAACAAAATCATCAAAGATTCTGAACTTCTTTAAACAAATATGACTATATTCTAAAATATTAGTAATTGATCAACATTCCAAATGATATATAAACATAGATTTATCCTACATTAAACTATCACCATTTTTCAAAATCTGAGCTGGCATTAAATATCCAATCTAAACTTCTCTATAAATGGAAGAGTGTGTGTTCATTCCTTATGGAGTCCAATCATCTCAATCAATTTTCTTGAAATTTTACACATGTACTTCATATATCTGGGAGTGTTCTTAGATAGGTTTTGTCACTGAATACCTTCAATAATTATTGATGATCAAAAAAAACATCTAGAAAAAGACCATTGCAATGATTAAGAGTAAAACTATAAAATTGCATATCTCTGTGGGCCAGTTGTTAGTTTTTTTCCCACCACATGGACTGTAGGTTTGAATCACACTTGAAGTTAGGAATGTTAACAACATTGCATGTCACTGAAGAAATCCAACAGGATCAAAACGTCTGTCAAGCACTAGGTTAAAAGTTATACAAGATTTTGTGTTGAAATATGTTATAATTTGATTTGAATATATATATATCTATATTCTCCATACTTAAAATTTTCTGAATTGCCCAGGCAATGCAGAGCTTATATTCTATTACAGCAGCCTATATTTCAAGACTTTTTGCCAAAGCTCAGGTGTTTTGTTACTGATTGAGGATTCATTTTTGCATGCTGAACAAAAAACAAAGAGTATAGATATTTAATTATTCTTTTGTCGGATCTGATTTTTAGAACCTGATCTATTTTTATTCTGCAATATATTTTTTCCAAAATAATATCATTCAACAATATATGGGCTATAATTTTGTAACAGCTGTTCATGGCTACTCTTAAGTTCTCAATTCTATTTTCTCCACTCAGTCTAGAATTACATTAGTATTAACCATCCTAAGTCATTCATTTACAAATAAAACAATATACAGTTATGAAAGTTCTCCACTTGACCAAAAAAAAATATATATATAACTTCAGTAAAATTCTATAATAAAAACTTGTTTTTTTTTTATATATTCTTTTGAGATGAGGCCTTATAATTTGTACATCCATTTTTTTCGGATTGTTGTACTCATCTGTATAGTCATTTTGACCAACTAATCCTCTGGCCTTCTTCAGGTGTATTAACCGTGACTGGGTAGGAATACTGAGTCTGGGAAATATATTCCCAGTAATCACTGCCTTTGGGTGGTATGGAAACATCTATTATCAGACAATGCACAACTAGAACTGTAGAGACTTAGCACCTCTGTTGTGCCACTAGTTCCAAAACGTGCTGAAAATGACTAAAGACAAGGACAACATTTTTAAAAAAATGGATATACACATAAAATCTTATTTCCTGTAAATGGTATAGTTATTTCAAACTATGTAATTCAGAAAACAGCTGTTTTCCTTCCAGTGAATGGACTCCATTGGTATAGTAAAATTCAGTATAAAACCTTGTATTTTCAATGAATAGTATATTTACTGGAAATACAATTTTTTCTCATATCTTATTAAATTTAAACATATATAAATGAAACTATGTGTGTGAGTTTGTTCTCTATGGACTCTGAAATGGGGGGGGGCTGATTTTCTTGAAAATTCACACAGTTGTACTTTATGTACCTGGGAGTGTTTTTAGATAGGTGTTGTTTTAGAATATCCTTGATAAGTATTGAGTATTGAAAAAATAGCTTAAAGACGGAAGATGGCCACTAGGATTCAGAGTAAAACTGTTAAAAATTGCAAATATGAACTCAACTGTGTAGTGGGCCACTCATTCGAGTGTTTATTTCACATGATGTGGTCTGCACGTTCATATGCCACTTGGGTTTGGAATGGTCACAAAGTCATTGATCATTTAAATGATTTAAATGTATATTTTTGGCCATTGCTAAAAATTTCTGAGTTGAGCAGCAATGCCAGGCTATGGTGCTAGTTTAGAAATAAAAACTGATTTATTTTTAATTACCATGTGTTTTCTAATTTGTTTCTTTTGTAAGAAAAAAAATGCAGAAATTGTATGGTGGCCTCTTTTGTTAGAGCTTGAACTTTGAAACAATATAATACACTAGCAATATTGTCCTGGGTTGTATAGACCCTTTAGTAGCTATTTTACTGACTGAAAACCAAATCAAATTTGTTTCACAGGTCCACTAGCCCAAAAACTGGCAAAGAAGTTTGAGGGCATGTAGTCATGAAACAATTGAACAATTCTTTCCATGGTAGACTAAAAGTGTGTAAAATTCTGTTTAAATTGGACCATTCTTTCTAGAAAGTGATTTTTTTCGATTATTGATTTTAGATATTTATTGGGGTATTCCAAAACAACACCTATCTAAGAACACTCGCAGACACATAAAGTACCACAAAAATCGAACCAAACCAGAGTCCATAGGAATGAACTCGCACGCACACACCCACACACAAAGTTCCATTTATATATAAGTTTCAATAAGTCCATATCTCAGTTTGCAAAGAGAAGTCCATTTTCTTGCCAATACTCTTAAAAAGAATATCAATTTGATTTCCCCTTCACAAATGTTATTTAACCCATGCCTGCAGCAAGGGATTACTATTTTTCTTGCAAGCTATTTACAAAAAAGATATGTTGAGAAAATAGTTATGGTATTTGACCATAAAGATATGCTGTTGAACACAAAATTCATCTGAAAAGACTTGATTCCATTGGTGAGTATTAAAAGATAGGAAACTTGAAATTCCAATGAATAATATTCATTAAATTTAGTGAAATATTTCAGATAGATAGAAATAGCCATGCTAAATATTTTACTATTTTTTCATAAGTATTATTCATTGAAATCACAAGTTTTCTCATTGGTTTAAAATAAACAGTTTTCAGGTGAAAAAAAGAAGAAGAAAGATAACTCTTGTTTTATGTTTGGGATGTATTTCTCAATCTTTGTTATTCAATAGAGGTATCTTTATTCACTTGTAGCAGAATATTGATGTTTTGAAAAGAAAAAAAATTTCTTTGTATAGGGATTTATTAGTGAGTTTTACAAGTCAGTTTCTCTTCCTACTGTCTTTTCCAAAGAGTTGATATTCTAGTTTTATTTTATTTTATTTTATTTATTTATTTATTTTTTTTTTTTTTTCAATTTGAAAGACTTTATGTAAAAAGACAATGATTATGCCTCATTTTGGTTAAAAGAAAAGTAAAACAAAAAATAAAACCAAATTTTAAAACTAGTAGGTTCCTTAAATCCAAGGCACCTTTCTCGCTCTCATTGTGATTTAAATTTTAATAAATTCTTTCCTCTGTTATCCAAATATTTTTATATCTGAAACTTTTCCTGTAAACTGAGTTTGTATTTTAAACCAATCCCTTTCTTGCCTTCATTGATTTTTGGTGGCATTTTTCTTCACCTACACTTGTTACATTTCAACTTTAGTTACTTCTCATGTGGGTTTTGACCTTTCTTAACAATTCTTCTTATGAACATGAACATGTTTTTCCCTGTGTAATAATTATTCATCTGGATTTTTTTTCTTTTTTGTGATCTCAACTTTTCATAATTCCTCTCTTACAACCCATTACTTTCCACAATTTATATTGGATTGTCTTATCAATCTTCTTTTTTTAATCATATTTTATTTCAGTGTTAACTTTAAAATCTGGTTTTATTAACTAAAAAACCTTTTTATTTAAAAAAAATTCTAATTTTATCTAAGAAAATCTTCTGTTGAAATTAATTCTTAAATCTGTACCCCAAAGCACTTGAAATGAAAATCTAACCCAAAATAAGGAAAGTTGTTAAAAATATCCGATTTTGGCTAGAATTCCATCTCTATGAGACATGCCTCTTTTTGAGAATCACTAATTAAAAGTTTTACATATGGAAGGCTTAAGAAATTTTGATATCATTTGAAATGTAAATATTACAAGTCTAAGCTATTGAAATTGAATAGATTTAACAATAATGTATAAGTGATAATTCAATACAACTGAATACTCTGTTAAACCAAATTTAGAACCTTGTTATTTAGGTTTATATAAATATTAAGCCATCATATGATTTTGAATAGATTAAGAGAAACTATTAATCTTTCAACAAAAACTTAGACTAGAAAACAAGTCTGTAGTATTAAAAGTTTAAATTTTTGTTGAATGATTCAAAGTTTTAATGAGAACTTAAAATATTGTAGACTGAATAAATTCATAAATTATAATGAATTTGAAATGGAATGGACAAAGTCATTAGATAGAATATCAGATTGTTTGAAATGATCTTAAGAATCCATTTTTTTCCTTTTTGATATTTCTTTTTGATTTTTTTTTGGTGTTGGGCTTATTACTAGAAAGCAATTGAAACACTTTTATTTTGCTCTTTTGCTTTTGATTTTTTTTAACAAGGAGGAAAAGAGGGTAGAATCAGAATTATTGAATGGAAAAAAAAAAATAAAGACAAATTTTTATATCATTTATTATTGAAAAATGAAAAAAATGAAAGAAAAAAAGTTTACATTTAATGTGACGATCAATTGGGCACTTCCATTAAAACGTCTGTATGAAAAGAAATTCAAGCCATCTGTTGAATTAAAATTTTAGTCAGCAGATGGTATCTGTCAATAAAATATTTTTACTGATAAAGAATTTGTTTTTGCTTATCTTATTTCCGGTTTCATCTTTTGTTTGGCCTATCTGCCCAAAAATGACTGTAAAAACCCCATTCAAAGTTTGCATTCTAACAGGAACTTCCAGCCAAGTCAACCTGATGTTAACAAGATTATTATTGATGTCACTCATTCTAAATTGGCTATTTCTTCATTGCTGTCTGGAGAATTCTAGTCTTGAATCTTGTTTTAAAGAATCTACATTTTTTTTTTAAATCACTGGCAGATAAACTTCTGAAAATGAATTGATAAAAATCAATTTTCTATTATTCTATCAATTCTATTTTTTTCCCGGTTTCGGTTGAATAGGTTTATTTCATTTTACATCATATCGATCTTTACTGTCATTTAAAACAAGAAAACATTTTGTGAACAGTATATTACAGCAGAAAATACATTATTTGATATAGAACTAAGAAAGTATGAGATAGTTCATATATTTCCCAAATGTTTGTAAGCATTGAGTAGTAAAAAGATTAACTTTCATTGATTTAATACAATAACCAAAAGCATTTTTTTAAATTAATTAATGATGTATTGAATAATGTGGACACAAAAGAAGAGTTTAAATGAATAAACTAGAATTTATTCATGATATTAAGAACTTGAAGTGGCTGTACAAGTCCTAGATGATGTAAATTTATTTATATGTCAGAGTCTGTTTATAGTAAAAGGTGGTATTTTTTTTTTTTTTCATACTTAAGATACACCAAAAATGAATGGCATATAGTATACTAGGCAAAATTTATAATAATTTTGAATTTCTTATGTATTCTTTTAGTAAACCTTATTTTATTTCTGAAACATTTTCATTTTGAAAGTATATGATTCATTTATGAAACTGCTACATATGTGGAAATCATTTTAATTCATCATTATTCCAACCGAATATTTTTGATGTAATGTTAAGAAATTTTTTCGAATCTAATTCTTTAAAGTACAAGGCTTCTCAACAATTTTATTTGTATTTTCTCTTTTTGCCAATAGCCATTATGGAAGTATTTAATGAAAACCTAATAGCACACTTGGAAAAATTTGAACACATATATCTTATATATATATTTCAATAAAATTTCTCTACCAAAATACTCTGGTAATTTTAGGTCTAGAGACTTGAAATTTGATACATGGGATATTTGGACCTCTGGAACAAATTTGATTTGATTTTGAGCTGGAAAAATATCTGCTAAGAGCATCAAAGCAAGTTCCGAACAAGGCTGGGCAATATTGCTAGTATTTATTTGTGATAAAATATAAAAATATATCCAAATAAAAGGCTCTGATTATTTACTTGTCTTTAAAATTATGACAATATTTTGAGGTCATAACCTCATGTAAGTCCACAGTGCCAACTATCTTCAGTAGTTCTATACATGCTTATCATTACATTTTTTTTAGCACACTTAAAAACTTATATAACATACCTTTGTACCATGGCACAGTGATTGAGTGTAATATATGTTTGTTTGTGTTTTACAGCAAATCAACCTTTTTCAGGTCAATTAATGCCAATAACAATAATTTTTGATTAACGTTCTTTTGTCCACGTATATTTTTTTCACATAGTATGCACTATTTAATCCAGAGAATGGAGGGGATGTGGGGATTCATATCTTTTCCAAGTTCAAATGTGAATATAAATATAACAACTGGGATTTGAACTTGAGTATTATGATTCCGAAGTCCAGCTGCCTATCCACTACCCCAAGTGGAACTCACTTATTACTAGTCTAAAAGCTAAGAACTGCAATTACCCTAATTGCATTGTAATGTCACACTTAGAACTTAATACTGTGCTTTCTTTTAGTTCATCTTCTGTAACAATGACTTGAGTAAATTTTCTTACTGTCCATTTGCCTTTTTATATCTTTAATCACAAAATGATTTAAAAATCTGATCTAACCACATAAACAATTGACTGTTAACATCTTTTGCTGCATCTTGGACATGTTTGATTTCTGGTGGAATTTCAAGTTCTCCAGATTTCAGACAAGATAAAATGTTGATTCGGACATCCCTGACATGCATGGCAACTCGCTTCTTCTCTTCAGCACCAGCATTGACATCTAAAAAAGAAAACACAATCTATTATAAGTATTAGTAATATGTTGTAATAGATTTAGCCAGCACTGCTTAAGTATCAAATATTTCGAACATAATGGATTAATAGCTTTGTGGTATTACACTTGAGATATACAGGGTGGACCATAAGTTTCCATACTTGGTACACCATGGGCTTCAAGTGCCCCAAAAGATAGAAATTAAGGGATAAGAGGTATAATTTCAATTTGTTGCTCTTTAGTCAAATGCATAGCGTGTCTGAAATAAAAACAAATATACATCAAGTTTGAGCTACCCAGGTCACAAACTGAATGAGTATCACCCTTCATGTCCTGTTTCTCAAAGTGGTCTACAATTAAAAACTTGGCACATCCTTAAAAATTTTTTCTTTATGGAAAAAAATGAAGATGACTCTAAATCCTTTTTATAAACTGTTTCACTCCATTAAATGACCAAAAAACAAATCTAATCTAACAAATTAATCATAAAATTTTATTGGCATTGAATGGCCTATTAAAGTGTAGAATACACCAGCAATAAAATCTTTAGAGATTTTAAAGTTAAAAAAATGATTTACCTATAGAAGCTATTTTCTCTGATACCAGTCGACGGAGAATTTGGTCAATTTGATGTAAACTACTCGCAGAACATTGTCTTCGGTTTCTATCCTGTGTTTCCCGCAAGTCTGTATCATCCTTAAATGGTGGAGCTGGATTCTCGTGTGCTCTTTGCACTAAGTCAAAAATTGGTTTTCTGTTAAGAATAAATACAAAAAAGAAATAAATTTATGACAGACTAAAAGCCCTGTAGTCATATATGATGCTATGCAGTTTGGCACCCTAAATGAGGACTGATTTTTTTATAAGGCATACTGTTACCCAAATTCCGTTTATAAATAAAACAAGAAAGATTTTGTCAAAAACAAATACTGTGCATGATAATCTGAATGATGCAATAGACTAAAGTGATAGAAAAATGTTAAGGACTCTTAAAAATTTTGTCCAAATAAGATATCCCCCAAATATTGTATATGTTTCTTATAATTACTATTTGTAAATTATATCATATTTTTATGGTTAAAAGGCCAAGTTGTTACTGGGAAAAATAACTTTTAATGGCTTGTAAAAGGAATGAATGTAATTCTTTGAAAAAAAATGTGTATAAAATCATAAGAAATTTTTCTGTAACTTTTTCAGAGCAAAATTTGGTTACATTAATTCATTATTTCAGTCTTAATCAACAATAGTTGAGTCTCTTAAAAATCTACAATGTCTAATTTCAATAGGCATCCCCTTGCATATCCATCCTTTTTCTATACATTCCGCATGCACAAATTTGTACCAATTTTTCTTTCGTTCGTGAGCTTCTGAAAAATTTTCTTCCCAAGAAACAGTTAGCTTGATTAAAGATATAATCTTTTTAGAGTCAGACCACAGCAAAATGTCAGGATGCTTGTGCATCTGAATGATGTGTACTGGAAATTTTAAAGATGTCTTCAGATCTGCTGAAACATTCCAATTCTTTGCTCCATTTAATAATCCCATACTGGGACTGAGATGGCATTTTCTATTTGATGGACATTTACCTTCCTAGTAAAACTGAACCTTGGGTTCACTGACTGTCACAGACTGTTTATTAACTAGCATACATTTCAAAGAAGATGAAACTTAGCATTAACTTAATTCCATATCAAAATAATGACTTTTCTTAGAATCTTAAAATCCTTTTCACAGAAATTTCCATTTGATAAAACTGCTGAAAGACTCTTTAATATAAAATAAACCAAACAATGAATGGTGCATAGTGATTTTATGAACACACTATATCTGTGTGTGTGTGTGTGTGTGTGTCTGTTTTTTATATGTTCTCTTTGCAATTAGGCGTGTCCTTCAAAAACTAGTTAAAATTACATATATTTCCTTGTTTGTTATGTACCCACCCATTTTGGAAAGTTTACATAACAATGAATTACGTGCCATTTCAACCCATAAGTCTGGAAACCATAACCGAAAAAATAGGAAAGATGAAAGTGACAAGAAAACTAAAAGTGTGACACATAAACAACATGTTTTTAGCACTTTTCAGGGTTTTAGCAGACTTCAAAATGCAGATAATATTCGGATTGAAATCACCTTCTCCTGTTTGATGCCAGTTATCACTTTTAAACTGTAATGATTCAATTATTTAAAAACTGCAAACTTGCAAAAATAACCAGATCCAGGTACATCCTCTAGTCTTTGATAGATTATAATTTCCATCATATTTTTATAGACTGGCTATAATAAAGACTATGTTCTTTAACAGTGATTAAGTTTCAACATGCTAAAGAAAAATAAATATTTGATAAGTCTAGTAAAGACATTTTTCATGTAATAAATTAAAATTTTCATCATTTTTTTACAGACTGGATACATCAGTATCAAATAAATAGAATTTTAATTCAATAACACATTTCTCTTTTTATTCATTATAAATTAACATTTTTCTAATTTTTCACAGACTTGGTATACAAGTTCTTTAACATAAATGTATTTCAACTATTCTGTCCCAATTGTGGTTTTTGTTTTTATCTATTTTAAGTTGAACATGTTTTTGTTTATTTGAAATTGTTAACAGTCTAGCCTTGACCTGTGGCAATGTGAATGACTGATGAGAAACATAAAGCATGAAATAATTCTCTTAAAAACATTTTAATCAACTTTTAGCCTTCAAAAATGAGGCTTTGTCGCACTATTTTGATATACAGGAAAGAAAAGGAAAATTTTCTGAACTAAAAATCAATTATCCTATTTTATCATGTAAGTTGCATCCTTATCTCAGCTGAGAATAGTAAGGAATTTTTTTTATTTGATTACAAGCAGGGATACCTGGCATTGCTTAGAAAAATATTTTATTTTGGCTTTCATTCGAAATTTAATCATTCATAATTCTGTTTTGGATAAATTGTTGGCAGTGCCATGCTTAGGAACATTGTGGCCCCCCCACAGAATGCTCTCTGTGGCCGCTACCCACACAAGTCAACTTGCGCACCATGTTCAACATACTGAACCCACCATTAATGGTACTTTAAACAAAATAACATGCTCTTGCAAGAACGCAAATATTCCGTGATGATGAAAAAACAGAAGAAATCGAAGAATTGGTGTTTTGAAGCTAACGTTTTCACAACTTTTAGTTACTTTTTGGTATTTCGCAGCTATTTTTATAGCCATTTTAGAGTGTGTTGGCTCTTAATCTCCTACAAGTTTTTTAAAGAGATTTCCAAAAATTAAAATCCAATTCCAATCTATTTGCTACAGAAAGTTTGATATACTGTCCAGAATTAGAGTTTAGGAATTTATTTAAAAAATGAAGAGGGAGTGTAAGAAGGTATTGGTATAGGAGGGAAGATAAAAAAACAAATTAACTCAAAACAACATTGAAAGTAACCAAGTCATTTTGAAATGTCTCGATCTAGGAGAAAGTCATTAAATGCTAAAGGGCCTCTACATCATCATGTATGTGCAAATATTTTCATTGGTTCATTTACTCAAGAAAATTTTGTTCATTTTCTCATTGAGTATTTAAAAAATGCAATTAAATAAATAAAATTAAGTAAATTAAGAAAAGTCTGTAATGTAAAAAAAAAAAATTAAAAAATATCGTTTTGATGAAAATTTCTTTAAAATAGTATTAAAGCGGGTTTTCAGTCATCCCAAAAGTTTGTGCATGCTGAAGGCTGTCGCTAAATTTTCTTAAATGATTAAGGCTATCCTTATTACTAATGATAAACTTTGTATTCTCTACCCGGTGTTCACCATCGGGATCATCAGGAGAATACCTTTTTGTAGAGGGTCAGGAATCAAATGGTAAAGAAATCTTAAGACACAAAAGATATGCAGGGAACAAAGGATTAAAAAATACAAAGAATGAAAACCAAAAAATATGAAAAAAAAAAATTTTTTAAAGGTTACACTTTTCAATTAATAAAAACTGTCATCAGGGCTTGAAATATTTAAGTGAATTAAAAGTATGGACAAAAAATCAATCCCATCTGATCCATTTAGGCAGAATAAAAAATAGGAGGCATTAATTTTAGAACAACCCTTGTATTATCCATTTTCCCTATAAAAAGACTTGATTCCATTGGTATAGTTTAAATTTGAAATATAAAAACTTATAAAAATGATTTATAATTCAATTGAAGCACTGTGTAATGAAAAAATGAGTAATTATTAAAAAGGCTTCCATAATGTTTAGGTATTTTTCTTTTATCAAAAGATAATATTTTGAATTAAAAATTCTTTATCATGTCTGTTTTTTTTTGTTGGTGGTTAAATACTAAATATCTTCTACAGGTATTATTCGGACTATCGTCCTCATCCTTATTATTTTCTGTCTCACTATATTTTCACCGAATCCTTCTTCAGTCTTCCTTAGGGGTCCTAAATTGACTCATATTGTTTTTAGATCTATCTTTTTCTTCACTACATGAAAACAATTCTTTAGAACAAGCAGAGTTTTAGTTTAATGGTGATTCCACTAATTCTGGATTGAACTCTTGGGTTAATGTTGTGATGTGGTTGTGGAAACACAGAATCAGAGAATATAACAATGTATTAACAAATATACATGTGGAACATTGCTGAGCAGTTACTCTGCTCAGCTAAAGAGCACAGAAGGTAGACCTCCACTCTGGTTCAGTTTGGAATCTAACTCTCTTCTGCCGGTATTCAGAACTGGCTACCAAAAGTGACGTATGGCACAGTTCATCATGCCACTGCAGGGGTGTCACCCCAACAGTTAAGTCTGTCACTAAGTGCCCCATGCCTTGCTTTATATGATCTATCAATTTCATGATCAATTGGTTTAGGTACCAAGAGAAATATATGGAAAAAATGTCAGGAAACTTACAGATCTTGATTTGTGCTATATTCAAAGATTAAGGAGTGATTTTCCCAATTTTTTGTAACTGTACATGGTGGCTCAAATCGGCCAGCCATTGTCTTGATAACTTGATCTGGAATAGGAGATGGTCGTTTTTGATTCCTCTTTAAGGCACACTCCAGGTTTATTTTCATGTAAATCTGGCAAAACCCACAGCCATCTGTAATATGAAGATGAAAAGTAAAAATTATTTCTGGTAGTTTCAATTTCAGTTGCCTGAACACCTAAAAATAAAGACTAGTATTTGTCTGTAATATCAAAAATATAGGGGGTTCCAATAACTTTGACAAAAAATCAACATGTTTATCACATTAAAAATATATTTTATATATATATATATTTCTTGGAGTCTCACACCATCAATATCTTAAACAGAAAGATGAAACTTTCAGATCACAAATGCATAAGCTCAGTCATTTTGCAATCCGCTCTGATCCATTCAGGAAAAAAAAAAAAATCAGATGCATTACGTTTGAAACGTCCTTTGCAAAAACTCACCAATTCAAAAAAGCAAGACCAATATATCATCTTTTTCCTTTTCACTATTTCTGAAAAATGTCTATCATAGTTCTATTATAGTTATTTATTCCATAAAATGTTCAAATCTTTCTATGGTTACAACACTTTTTATTAATATTTCCTAGGAAAAATTTAGATCCGTGATTAATGTTTGGTTGGGGCCAATAAAAACTTGATTTGAGGTTATGGTATTTATTTTGAAGAATAATGTTGTCTAGGAGAGAAAAATTGAAACATTTAATAAAAAAGAACCAGATTATATCCAAATACTAGCAAGAAAGCACCATCATCATTATCATAGTAGTAGCAGAAGTAGATGATTACAATGAATAACTTGAATAATGATAATTTACATCGATTTAGGATATTGACTGTGGCTAACAATTTAGCACTTCAGTTAAACAAAAACTGCCTTGAAAATAATACCAATATTTTGGTATTCAGAGTTAATTTGTTTCTCTCAAAATTACTTTTAAGGATCTCTCATGATTATATGACAGCAAAATTTTATCTTGAATGGAATGTAAAGAATGAATAATTTCATAGCATGGCTTTATTCTATCTTAATAATATAAACAAGCTAGTATAAATGATATTACATTTTTACGCATTTTAATATCAAATGTTATCTAGGTTTTAGCCTAGAAAAGTGGGGATATTAGAGATTTAATGATACTTAAAATAGTATACATAGTGCTTGATCTGGGAGTGAAAGGGCATGAATTCTTGTGTTCTAGTCCTGTTTTTAGCTAAATTGTTCGCTACAAACTTTTATAAGTTTTAATTGCATTAGAGTAATCATTATTTTCTGGTTTTCAGAGTAAAAGATGATTTCTTCTTGATTTCAAAGCAAAAAAATACTAAAAACAGAAAAAAAGGACATACAATACAACATTTTTATTTGGTTTTTATTAAGATTATCAAGGCAAACAAATCTGTAAAATCCATATTTTATTCACAAAAAATAACTTGAAAAAGAATTCATTCAACTTATAAAGTATAGCTTATATGATCTATATAAATGAAATTAAAAATGTATAGCATTCAAACTATTTTGACTTCTAATCTCATCTTTATTTTATCTTAGCAATGAATACTGATTGTTTGAATTAATGAGGTGAATTTTGATTATTATTATTATTATATTCACAATGAATATTGATTGTTTGAATTAATGATATGAGTTTAGATTATTATTATTATTATTCAATTTACTTGGACTTCTATCCTCATCTTTATTGTTATAATCACAATAAATAGTTATTGACTGAATTTTTTAGATGAGTTTTGATGACTTCCATTAATAAAACTAATCAGAAATCTATTGTTGTCTTTATTGTTACATTCACATCTGGATCAATTGGCTTTCTTCAAGTATTACTGCTCTTTGGCCTTCTTCTAGTATTACACAAACATGGCTATCTTCATGTTTAACTCAGGAGCTTTCTCGAAAGAAGGGAGCCAAAGCCTTTAATTCATTCCAATAATAAAGAGTGTTTCACAGGTTTTGTTACATTAATGCATTCACCAAATATTGAATGTTTTCATTTGCTATTCACTGGGGTTTCCCCACCGCCCAAACATTGATCAATCTTCACCAATTTAAAAAATCAATTATTTCAACCAGGAAAACATGTCCCCACAAAATCCTGACAAGCAATAATGCTCACAAAAGAGATTCAAATTATATGGCAAGTATTTGTCAAAATCAAACATTCTATTTAAATTGACCTTGACTCATATGACCTGTCGATTTATACAGCAGTGTATATGATAGATGATTTTGACTGGAATTTTGGATTCTTTAGTCCATTGAGCATATAATAAATGCTATAAATAATTCAAATAAAACAGGTGTCTTTTTAAAATCCTTTGAAATGAGATTTTATAACCTGTATATCAACCTTTTCAGACATTCAGATTAGTTGGCTAAAATATGGTGAAAACAACAACTATAAAGATGAGGATAACAGTCTGAAAAATTGGATCAGATAAAAAGGTTTAGGATAATAAATCTTTATCCTTGAAATTCAAAGTTTGTTTTGTTTGATTTACATTTTTTGCAGAAGTCCTAGTGCTAAAGTACACAAGTACTCAAACTTTGGAATCATATGCAAGTGACTCTTTTACATTTGTCTTTGGGTTAATACTCTTGGGAAAGTATGAATTCCTTAACCTATTCTACTATGGCTTTTATATTGCAATTAATATTATTCAAACAAAGTGTTGATGAGAAAAATGATTGTTTTCAGCATTAAATGATGAAAAAGATTGATATGTCATTAAACAGATCCAATAGACCATCAACCAACCAACCCCTCAAAAAAGATGTTGTGAAGTTGTAATAATTTAATTATAGAATAACATTGTTTCCTTTCAGCTGTGGGTTAAACAGTACAAAAAGAGACAAAAGACACAACCGACTATTTAATAATGTTTGCAAAAGAATGACATTTATCAAAAATAATTGTCCTTACCATCAAATTATCAAAAAGGTTGATATTTTATTAAAGAAATGTAAGCAAACAAATAGATAAATAAACTTACATTTTCTGGCCATCTGATAAAAGTCATATCGCATGCCTCGGTAATACATATTATCATCAATCACAAGAAGAAAACTCTTGTTCTTTTGGACTGAATTGAAGGTGGTCTTAAAATTCACCCATAATTCTTCACTAACTTTTCTGGGTTTTTCTTTCCTTTCCTCCAAGGATAAAGAGTTCAGTATATGATCAACGCAATCAATAATGTCTTCTCTGTACTTTTTCCAAGTTGGACATCCCTGGAAAATAGATTTAATGAATTTTCCTGAAAGACCACCATATCTAAGAAAAGGGCATAACATCTCATTTACATACACATTGAGCTAAAATTAATTAAAATTTATCATTTGAAATAAATATATTATTCATTGGAACTACAAGGTTTTATACTTTGAATATTACTCTACTAACAGAGTCAAGTATTTTTACACTGAGCCAAAATGAAGTAGATGTTCTCTTACTAAATGCATTCATAGTAGATCATGGAAAAGAATTTAGGTCCAGAACAAATAAAATGGTCTCTTATGACTCAGTAATTAGGGGAAGCAATAAAGATTAGACACAAACCAGACAGTGAAGCATTTGAAATCATTTATCTTGGAAGCATTTTATTGAAATTGTTGCTGTATGGAATTTGTGTTATACTGTGTGTTCTGGAAATTTTTGAGAGGTTTGGCTCACTCTGTCTATCAATAAACTTGGACTTAGTCATAAGTGTATTCTTATGAGTACAGTTCTGGACAAAAGTATTGCAACACCATAAAAAATCCAAGTTATTGATAACAAAACACAACAATTTTTACTTTAGCCTTTTTGATAAAATAATTAAAAATATTTAAAAGTGAAAAGAAAAAAAACATTTATTGTGATGTATGTTAAATTTTAATGTTGTTAAATTCAATACTTTATTTGCCTTTGTCTATTTTTAAGAACAAGTTCTATTCACTTTGGCATAGGTTCAATCATTAATTTTAAACAGTTAGATCTAATAGAAGTGCAAGATTTTTATAGGGCAGATTCCAGTTCAATACTTGCCGTTGGAACAGTTTAAAAAATATCTGAAATATCATTCTTATACATAGTGTTGAAAAACTTTTGGCCAAAGCTGTAGAACTAATAAAAAGTCCAAGATCTTTTTAGAACAGCTTCAAGTTTAATTCTTGTTGTTGTAACAGCTTCAAAAATATATTAAAACTACATACTTTTACATAGTGTTGCAAAACGTTTGACCATAGTTGAATATATCCTTTTTTGACATTTATCATTTATTATTTTACCATAATACTATTTAATTCATGTTCTCTCTCTCTCTCTCTCTCCCTCTCTCTCTCTCTCTCGTTTTTAATTTTTTAATGATATTTTATTGCAAGTGTGTATATGTATATGCATATATGTATGTGTGTGTATAAGAAAAGTAAATGTTTGAAAAATCACTAAATCAACTAAAAGCAAAAAAGATTAAGGGAGAGAAAAAAGTTACTGGGTTTTTAAAGTTATTCTTTTCTAAAACTGGTTCCAAATTGTAGATTGAAGAAGTCAACTTGGGCCGGTGGATAGGCAGTTGGACTTCGAAATCATAGTACATAAGTTTGAATCCGGGTCATTCTGTTAATGTTCACATTGGGACTAATGCCCTTGGGAAAGGTATGAATACCACTTTCCCTCCAGCTATGCGTTAAATAGTGCATATTGTTTTATTTAAAAAATGAAGTGTCAACAAAAAATAACGTTTATTAAAAATGATTGATCTTGACCTGAAAAGGTTGATATGCTGTAAAACACAAACAAACAAACAAAATTGTAAACTTATCAAAATGAAAAAAAAACGAATTTAAGAAAGAGAGTGGGAATTTACCTCTTGAGACAACTTTTTGTTGTCAGTAAGAAAAACTTTTAGATTTTCAGGCATCAAATCATCATAAGAAAGAAGAACAACTTGAAATTTGGACACAAGTTCAGATGATATTTTCAGCTTTTGTGCCAGAGTAGATTTCCCACTTGCTGGCAAGCCACACAACACTAAAAAGCAATGTGGCATTTTCTTTGGTGTCTTTCCATGAAATTAATCTGAAATTACATAAACAAAAAAAAAGATTACATTTACATTGCGTTTACAATTTCTTTAGTCACTATCACTGATTATCTATCATCACTTTTTTACACTGTTAAATATTGAGAAGGGCAATACCCTACTGAACATCTACAATTTTACAAATAGCTTTTATGGCTGAATTTTATTAAAATCAAGCCCATATCAGTGCTGAAGTCTGAAATTCTCAGCGGAGCACTTACAAACACAAACAATAAGGTCACAAAAGTTCCATATATATATATATATAAATCTATATAAGTGACTTTGTGTGTGTGTGTATGTCTGTCTGAGGAACAGTCTCTACCAAATTGCGTAGCCAATTTTTGGTCTAGGAACTTGAAATTTTATATATGGTGTATGGGATATTCTTAACATCATTCACTTCAAATTAGCTATTTCTATGCAACAGCCATGCTGGGGTGCTCTGGTCTTGATAGGGTTAATGCTGAGAATAATTATGCAGAGTAATATTGTCTATGGTATTGACCCTGTTATTTTTAAACTCCCTGCTAACTTAGATTAAGATATAATATATCTCCATCATTGGAATATGATAAATGTCAAGTGTCTGCTTTTAATAATAGGATCCTTATAATGATTTATTTCACTGGAAACACAAAGAAATGTAATGAGGACTATTATTAGGTCTCTTGTTGTCCTTATACTTGATGGAATCCTCGTTATGATTTATATTTAATGATTTAAATACTTTTAATATTAACATTTAACATTTTAATATTTAACATTGAGTATGATTTACTATTAAATATATATGGATTCAAACCATTCAGTGAATTTTCTTAAAATGTAAAGCATTAACTGGAGTCATATAAAATTTCACAGATCTGTAAAAGTAAGTATAACTCATTTGTGTCCTTGAGATTTAAATTGGTTTGTCTAAATAACTTAAAATAAATATCTGAGTGTTTGATTTTTAGGGGGTTTTTGTTTTTAATTTTTGAAGAAAGTTGGCATTTCAAATAACTTGAAAGAGCTGTATATTAAATTAAAAATGTCACAAAAATAAACTTTTATTTCATTATAAGCAACACCAAGTGAAAAGGAGACAATCTTGAAACAATTGGAACATTCAATCTTTTTTCAGAGGGGTCAAAGAATGTTACTAAGCACCTAGATCTATTAAGCTTACTAGACAAAAACATTACTGTTTTTTACCTACTATTTCTCTGCAAAATACATATCATTAAGCTCTATTTAAAAAAATCAATTTTTGCCCTAGATATACAGGGTGGTGCACTGGTGCACCTGACATACCAGATTTAAAACTTTAATAATTATAATTCTTCTCAACAGATTTTATTGAAACCAAACTACAAAGTAAATACAATTGTAAAATCTTATTACCCCAAATCTGAGCAGATTTGGTGCACATGTAGCTTAGTTATGTCCTTGAACATGACTCCCAACATTCTTGATCAATATCTTAGTAAACACTGATCAACCTCTAATCCGCTCCTTTAGTTCTGCAATAGTTGTTGTTTGAGTAAAGTACACCTTCGACTTCACAGATCCCACAGGATATTAAGCAATTAAATCCTGTACACTATTTTTTAGACTACTATCCTCATCCTTATCATTGTTAACTTCACAACGTTTCGTCCGATGAACCCTTTGGCTTTCTTCAGGTGATCGAACTTGGGAACCTTCTTGTTGTAATTGGTAGTCAAACTTAACCCTTTATTCAAACCACGGGGGTAACCTGCTCTCATCCTGTTAACCATGACTGGGTAGAGTGTTGAATCCTGGAATTTTGGTGACTACTGCCTTTGGGTGGGATTGAAACCTTCGCCTTCAGCTGATGCTCACTTAGAACTCACTTTCAACGCCTTTATCCATTGCACCATGGGGATGAGGACAGCAGTCCAATAAATAGTTATACAAATTATCAAGCCTCATCATAAGGATTCTGAAAAACCAATTAAATCCTATTGTAGTATTTTTCAAAATGAAAAGAAAGTTCATTAAATTCTATAGTTGTATCTAATCAATCAGTAGTGAAAGAAAAAAATTATAGAAGTTTTAAATCCATCCAAGTGTGTTAGGAGCAGCACTATGCATATGGTTAGAACTTGATTTTGACTGTTTGAATTTTTTTTTCTTGGTTATAGAATAATCAGAGAATGCTTTATTGTTAAAAAAATAGAGTGATGCAATGGATTTTATTTTTAGGATTAATGATGTGGTATTTTGTGTTGAAAGAAAAAAATACAATTGTATTAACAAAGGCAACTTAAAAAATGATTCACAGTGTATTCATTTGCTTTTAATCCAGTTTGAATGTGACTGGTTTATAATAGGAAAATAACAAATTATTTTCACATTACTATTTTTTATGGAGATTAAAAGGAAAAATGTTGCAATTCTTATCTGAATATCACAGTGGGTGAGTGGTTGAATACCCAGACTTTAGAATTATATTGTATGAGTTCAAATCCTAGTTAAACTATTACATTCACTTTTAGTTGGATGAGCAGATGGGGCTCAATAACTCAGTAGAGTCTCTCACTCATCTAGGGGAAGGATAGTAGTGATTCTTAGAGCCCAAGCAAATGCACCATGTAAGTTCTAGCAGATGATGCATCTAGGAGTGAGGAAACTCTAAAAGAGAAGACCTACTATACACACACACAAATATATACATATATATACATATATATATATATATATACACACACGCATAGATATGTACATACACACACATACACACATATATATATATAATACAAAAAATGGAAAAAACATTTTAACAATGTTTCACAAAAATGAAATAATTTTTCAAACAAAAAGACATGAATATTATAAGATTAGGATGATAACATAGTTTTTGATCCACATTATTTAATAAATCTGTCAATGTCGATCAACAACTATACGCCATGACAAAAGTTTTAATTAATCTATGAGTGTCTCCGTGTGAGGGTAAGTTCCCTATGGAATCTAAAACGGCTTGGGCAATTTTATTGAAAATTCACACATTTTATGTGCATGGAAGTGTTCTTAGATAGTTGTTCTTTCAGAATACCCCAAATAAGTATCAAAAATCAATAATAAAAAAATTCAGCTTCTAGATGGAATGGTCAAATTTAAACAAAATTTTACACTCTCTTACAGTTTGCAAGTTTTTAGTAGATGCAGAAAGTTAGTGTTTTTCCGCCTCCTTTGCTTAGTGCTATCTGTATTATGCTAATGCAAGAGAGAAAGAAAGAGATAAAAAGAATTTTGTGACTGTTTAAGTAAGGGACCTGTATAAATAAAGGACCTGTTCATACCTGTGTAAGTAAGGGACCTGTTCAAAACTGTTCAAGTAAGGGTTCTGTTCAAAACTGTTCAAGTAAGGAACCTGTTCAAGTAAGGGATCTGTTCAAAACTGTTTAAGGGACCTGTGTTTGTGTCAGATCAATTGTCATTAAGATGTTTTGGTTAGAGGCATGAAAGAAAGACAATGTAGGAAGGCTATGAATGAATATAAATTGACCTATTAGATTTTTTTGTTTTTTATGTATTATTATTTTTCGTTTTGTGCCTTTTTTTTTAGAGGGAGGTGCATATCCATTACAGTAATTTCAATAGCCAATAACTGGGACAAATAATGAAGTACAAGAGTATTTCTATTGAAGCTATCTTCTTTTTCATTGAAATTTATAATATTAATAATCATAAATGAATATCCTAAAACTATTGAATTTTAGAGGTGATCTGGATTGCTGTCAGGATCCAGAAAACTTTTGCAGGTGTAATATATATTTTTTACACTGAAATCCAGGGTGGCATTGAACTAGTGATAATACAAAACATTCCATATTAGAAATATTGACAGATGGTTTTTGGGGAAAATAATTTTTTTAGTTTAATTTTTTATAAAAATGGCGATGTCTAGCATTTTTCTTATTGTATCTATTGAAGCTCACCGAATTCCAATTTGCAATAAATACATGCAAAAGAAAAACAGGCAGAAGATATCTAAACAGTGAAACAAATGATGCAAATAACATGATTATGTATCCAAGTTCTTGCACAAAGCTCTCGCTCTCTCTCTCTCTCCCTCCCCTCTCTTCTTCCTCATCCTCATCTTCCCTCTGCTAAGTACTTAAGATGTATCAGATCAATTGCAATTATCTTCTCTACCCTAATAAATCAAAGTTTGATCTAACTCTAAGCTTTCAGACGGTGAATTAATGAAAAAAGGAGAGCGGAATCATGTTCAATAAACAGTGACATGAAAAAAAAAGAAAAGAAATAGATGAAAGGCTTCAATAAGTAATTAAAGCTGCTTTGCTTTCCTATCAGCAGTCTTTGCTTCAGGTTTAGAACTTAAAATAATAAAGCAGAAATATTAAGTTGCAAATCAGTGTTGTGCTTTCTGTTAGAAAACCTATAATAATGATATATAAATAACATTAAAATGCTGAAGATGTAAGCATAGCTAAATTGATATGGCACAAGTCTACTAAGAGTGAGTCTAAAGTTTCAAATTTTGGACATGTTATGAAATGGCAGTCTAGAATTTACAAATCTATTTATGTTATTATGTAGTAAAAATGATTATTTAATTTACAATAAAGTGACTGCCAATTCTTAACAGAAGAAGGCCAACCCTCATGTCCGAAATATAAGGGTTGTCTGTACAGATAATTAACATGTTGTACAATTGTACGATACACAAAACTCTCCCCTTCCATATGGCCTTTAACCAGTGACAAAAAAGCAAGATGTCTGATTGGCCAAATGGAGTGCATGTTTTTATATAAGAGTGTCCTTCTCCTAAATGAGTTACTCTTCTGAGTTATCTTATATAACAGTAACAAAAAGCAAATCTTAATATTAACTAAAATCACAAAGATTTACCCAGATTTTGGGGTCAATTTATCTGTGGGTTCTTTTATATACTGAAATATATGGTATGTTTTACAAAGATGATGCGATTGATGTCAGCACAGTTAGAAGATGGGCTTGTTGATTTCAGAGTGTTGATAGAGATGTGAGTGACAAAACTCGCTCCGGAGGCAAAAATGGCCTACCTCATTCATCAGTGATTGAAGTGTATTGAGAATGGGCTATGTACAAAAAATAAATTTTGGAGCACAAAAGGTCACTTGTTTTAATGGTAGCACTTCCGTCTTTGTAGCTCTCCCACTTTGCAGCTCTTCCCACAAAAAAAAAATTAAAAAAGAAATAGATGGCATAACTTAGGAACAACCCTCATTTATATAATGATTACTAAATATTTAAAATATAATTTGTGAGCATATCTTGATTTGGATATTATCTTGCTCCCAAGTGAATTTCATTGTCTGATTTTGTCTAATAAATGTCAGAATAAAATATCAGTTGGAATTAATTAATTCATAATGTAATGAATCATTGAAAGCAAAATTTTATTCTAAATCCACTGTACTAACTACTAAATCAAATATTACCAAGTGGAAAATAATACAAAATAGATGATATTAATATTTAACATTTATAGCAAAGTGTATAAGCAACTAGCCAATCAGATGACAGAATTGCCATTTATTTTATTTATTGTATAGTATGTCCAAAACGTTACCTTTCATTGTCTGGTTTATCTTTAAATAAACAACACTGCGGCAATCTTTTTTAATTTGGTTTGAAATTTAAATTCATTCTAAGATTTCTTCTTTCTATTGTTGTTTTGATGTGTAATTAAGTTGTTAATTGGGAGTCAGGTTATTGCAAAGTTTTATCCTGCTTAGAATGTTATTGATATACAAAGCCTGTCTAAAAAGTATCTGACTTTCATATACCTGACAGGGTTTGGACCCTAATCCCCTTCAAAGTAGGCCCCTTGTGCTTGCACATACTTAGCCCACCCATCCTTTCACTACTGGAAACACCTCTGGAAGTCTTTTTTTGGAATGGTGTTCATCTCTGCTGTTGTGTTCCACATTATCTCTTCTCTACTCTCAAAACAGGATCCTTTCAGTGGCGTCTTCAATTTTGGAAACAACGAATTCTTTCACTTTGAGAATGACCATGCTTTTGACAAAATTTGATACAGTATTGTTGCTCAACACATCAGTCATCTTGAGAGAATCAGTAATCTGACAAACACATTGTATAGCAACTCACTTAGCAACCGACAGTTTGCTACAATTTGTGGATAAAGATTGAAATAAAAAATTAATGCAATCAAATTTTGCCTGGGACAAGTTACATAAAAATGTCTTATGATTTTAAGTACAATTTAAAAAAGAATCATACCCAACCCATCACTTTTACAAGCAATTAAAAGTTATTTTTTTCCAGTGACATATATACCTATTTCAGGTATAAATTCTTTATTCAATCAGATTAGGTTTTCTTCTTGGTCCAAATGTCCTTAGGCTGAACACATTTGACCTTATCTTGATAGAATAAAGCCTTTTACTTATTCCTCTTGAAATAGTAATGATAAAGAATTGAATAAAAAAATTACTAACTAAATTTGTTCATTCATTTCTTTTTTTCTCTGATTCAGTTATTTCCCTTCCCAATAATGCATCATTTACTTTCTTTTAAGTAGTTGACCTACACCAAAATTCATTGATTTTTTTTATATGGATAAAAAAGTGGTTCTTTTAAACACTAAAAGAAGAGAAAAAAATGTGAACTAAGATAAAGAAAAAGAAAAAGAAAACAAAATAGAGAACAGAATAGAAAAATAAAAAGGTGGAAGAAAAGTGGACATGAATAAGAAGAAAACACTGAGAAGAATAAAAAGAAAAGAAAAAAGATACAAGATGGAGAAAAAAAGAAGGACATGAAGAAGACTATATATTTAAAAATTAGAAATTGAAACATGAATAAAAAAATATTTTTAAAGCAGTTTAGGTTTGTTGCACTTTATGGCATGTTTAGTCATTCTAAGTGAGTTTTTTTGTGTTTTGTGGCATATCAACCTTTTGAAATCATTTAATGCTGAGAACAACCATTTTTGAGAAAGGTTCTTTTTTGTCCACACGTAGATTTTTGAATAACACAATATGCGCTATTTAACCCACAGCTGGAGGGAATGTGGGGATTCATAACATTCCTAAGGGTATTAGTCCAAATGTTAATGTAAATGGAACAACCGGGATCCAAACTCATATATTACAATTCTGAAGCACGGGTGCCTATCCCCTGCCCCAAGTGG
>JAYKTE010499279.1:0-10021 GCA_036873565.1 Xipholeptos notoides | reverse complement strand
CAAAATCTAAAAAAAAAAAAAATATATATGCACAGCTTGTATGCAAAGTCTGTTGGAATGCATGTCTTCTTCAATTAAGAATGCCAGATATGCTTTACACTTCCATAGAATGCTTTTTTTATGGTTGTAAATATTTTATAAACTTAAAGAAAAATTGCAATTCTCAGGTTATAATTTCTTTCCAGTTCATGAAGGTAGGTTTTAAAATAAAAACCCATTCGTAAGAACAACAGTTTTTTTTTCAATTGGTTTTGTATTTATGTCTATCTTTTCAGTTTTTATTCTGTTTGCATAAGAAATATTTTGCTATACAGTTTTAACTAGAATAATCCATATTGATTAAAATCATTGTTACCCTGATGAATACAGATTTTTATTTTTTACTTTGCCAATCACTAAAATGCAAGAGTTAATGTTTTCAATACTTGGATTACATTAGGAATTAGAGTTTGTCAGTTTGGAAGATACAGGGAAATACTTTTTCACAGTTTCTAAGAAAAAGTGCATGCATTGGCATCTGGCCAAATGACACATAAAAACAGAATCAAGTAATTGTAGATCTGGTTGGTTACCAGCCTCTCCACTCATGCATGAATACAAATAGACATTCAAGGTTCTGCAGAGGAAAACATGCATGATATCGTATAATAGTATATAATTATTCTATTTGGATACAACTTATCTAAATGATTTGGTTTAAAATTTGGAATTTTTATTACATATTGTTCAAACAGAAAATATTTATCTAATTATTTTCCTTATGTGACTTTAGACAATTCTGACTTTATCTGAGAAATGGACATGAATGCATACATTTGTGAAGTTGTTATATGAGTATGTGTGTGTGTGTATGTATGCTCATGAATGGTTCACTGATCAGCCAATATTAAAACTGCTAGTATCCAGAAAGATAGTGTAGTGTTGATTTCACTTATTTCTTTATTGTATGCCCATTTCCACTTATTTCATTATTGTATGCCCATTTTCACTTATTTCTTTATTGTATGCTTATTTTCATAACAATTTTAAAATCAAATTTTATAAAAGGATCTTCATTAGAAGTAAAATACTCTTTTATGAGTATTTATATATTTTTGATTTATGATGGTACCTATATTTTCTAATGGACGACCTTTCTTTCCGTACTTAATCCTTGCATATTTGCCATCAGCATTTTTATTACATATTCTTTGTAGCCAGGGGCAGACTGGATCTTTAAAGCGGCCCAGGCATTACTACAGAGCAGCCCATCACACTAAAATAGGCCTAATGTAGCAATTCGTCTTACAGGTTCTAGGATGTATCCTATAAATTATTATTTTGTGGATTTAACAGATTTTTCATGTGATATTTCTTAACTTTCACTTAGAAATATAATTTGGAAAGGTTTTAAATGTATTGGATGTTATAAACGCTTGGATGTTATAAATCTTCTTAATCCCTCTGGTCTGGGGTGACTGTAGCCCCGAAGTCAAAGTGCACCTTCCTTCTCTCTCTTTTCTTCCTTGATTTTCCTTTAAAATTTGACTTTTAATTTTTTTATCCACCGGACCACTGGCCCATCCGCCCACCGGGCATTGCCCAAATGCCCGAGTGGCCAGTTCATCACTGGGCACGAGTAAATCTCGAATATTGTTCAAGTACATTCATATTTATTTTAAGATGTATTATTTTCCTGATAATATGAAGACTAACTTTTTATTATAGATAAAACAAATATTTTATGTTGAGATGAAAGATGTAACAAGGTGGATATCTCCTCTAATGATAAAGTATTTCTCATATGTATTTGTATATGCTATAAGCTAGAAATAAGATTTCTAAAATCTAACTCTTAAGTACATTAAAGATAATTTGCATACAAGATATCACAGTGAGCCTTCTAAATATACCTAAGTACTGTTTTTCTACAACTTATAAATCTAAAGAACTAGTTTTTTCCCTATCATTTAGATATGAAAGTATATCATAGTCTGCAATTTTTCATAATGTGATTTCATTGAGAGTATCATCAGTATTTGACTTCTATTTGTACCGTATGACCACTCAAGTAATATAGAAAATGTTCTCACTGTTTCCTTCTGATTTCTGTAGCATATAAAAGGTGATTTTAATTCCTAAAATTCTTAAGATAGAACTAGTCAAATAGTTAACTGTTATATGTTTTTACCAGGATGTTGTTGTAATATTTTGCAATTTATAATTTTAAACTTTTTCATTTTGCTTTCACTATCTTTTTTCCTTGCAATGATTGCAGAAAATGAGAATAAAATTTGTAAAATGTCCCATTTTTTTTCTGATGATATTAAATATAATAGAAAAATGATTAGAATAAAGAAATGAGATGCATTTCTTTTCTGTTGGGTTGATGCTTGTGCAAGAAAAAATATTCTTTAATCTTGTAAATTTCAGTGACAACTAAAAATAATACATAGATAATACAAATGAAAAACTTGGTAAAAATGAATTAGAGGACCATCCATTTCTTTTTAAATGCAGGCAGCAATACGAGGCAGAGTTTTACATTTTTTTCTTACAAAATACTCAATCTGAAATACCCTTTTACTAATTGCATAAAAAAACACTACATTTAATTTTGGATTAAGTAGATTCATTATATCTGGTCGAAAATCTTTTTGATTTATTCGTTTCCATACTTAACTCAATTATTTTTTTATTTTCCCCAATCAACCCTTTATATATTGATCCAATAAGAGCACTTACAAAAGTTTTTTTTTAAATCCTTATCTATCGAATAAAACCAGATTCCATTGAACATTTAATCAGTCTAAAAATGTTATTTACTTCAATAACATTTTTAGACTGATTAAGTAGTAAAGTAAAAATAGTAAGTAGTAAGTAAAAATGATAGAAGTAAAATAAAAGCTAAACAGAAGACTGAAAGAGAGAGATAGAGAGAGAAAAAAAGAAAGAAAGACAGAAAGAAAATAATAGGAAAAACAATGAGTATAATTGGTGGTAAAAAAATGGGGGAAGGTAAAGAAAAATGAATAAGTAACAGAGATGAAGAATATTGAAAGAAAAAAGAACAAGAGAAAAAGAGAATAAAAGAAAGAAAAAAAAGCGAAAGAAAATTAAATGAACCAAAGACACTAAAATAAAAATAAAAATATTCAGTGAAAAGGTGTAAAACAAACAAACCCAAAACAAAATAAATAATGAGAAACCAAATGTTGAGAGAAGAAATTGTAAAAGAAATAGAGAGAAGAAAATAAAGATGGAAATAAAGTTGATGATAAAAACCAAAAGTAAAAGAATGTGGAAAGAAATAAGCAATCTTAAAAAAAAACGAGGTAAAAAAAGAGAAAAAAGAAACAAAGTTCTATGAGAAAAAGGAAGGAGTAAGTGTTTTGATAAATTGTCATTGAAGAAAAAAAAATGTTTTGGAGGCTATGGGGGAAGGCCAAATATGCAATGATATACTAGCATCTCATACTTATCTTATCGATCTTTGACAACTCGAAAGGCATTACCTGTTCCATACATTCATATTAAGGATTAAGAAAGTGTTAGAGAAATGGCTATAATGCAAATAGCAGCGGCAGCAGTAGTGCAAATACATTTAAAACTCAAGAATAAGAATAAAACCAAACCAAAATGACAATGATAGAGAAGGGAAAAAATCATGAGAGACTATTTCTAGGCATTACTTCTTTTCTCTCTGCTGCAAATAAAAGCTGATGAAAGTCAGAGAATCTGTTGTTTGGAATTTTATTTCCAATGAACTCATATATATATTTTTAAAAAACCTCATGATTTATAGTGTATTCAAATATTTCATATAGACTATGAACCTATTGGTTGCATGCAGTTGTGAAAAATGTCAATTTTTTTTTACCAATTATTTATCTTTAGAGTAAGTTCTTATTCAACCAAGGAAATTCACACTCTAATGTCCTTTCTCCACAGCTCAAGTAACAGCTATTTGCATATCAAGACCCTTGGGCATGTTTTTTCAAATATGATATGCACTTCTTTTTGAATAATAACAAATATAGAAAAGCTGTTGAATTCATGCACAGTGCTTGATAAAACTGAACTAAAAAGAAATATACTTCAGAATCAAGCTTCTCGTTAAGATTTCTGTTATAATATTTTGTGGCTAAAGGCATTATGAGTGTTTAGATTATAACAGTCTATTGAGAAAAGAATAGATCATTTGCCAACAAGGGTATAAAATAAATGCTTACATAGATATATCAATCTTTTTTCACACAAGTACATAGATCTATTGCTAGTTATATATTTACATATGTGTTATAAGTACATAAATGTATAACCAGTATATAAAGGATCAAATTAATAAAAGCTCATCATATTATGTCTAAAAAGTACATTATCTGGATCATATGTTTAGCTTCTATCTTTTCCTTATCCTCCAAATCATACAATGGACTTGGAGGTTGCTTTTGACTAGGGGCGGACTGAGAGCATGACGGGCCCTTAGACGGAAAATGCAACGCCCCCCTCCTATCCCAATTTTTTACAGTTAAACAACATATATAGAGGCTGTGCAACCGGTGATCTGTGAATATTGGCTTAGCTAAGTAAAGACTTTAATTTAAGATCTTGTCATGGATCTGCTTGTACTTGTGTCCAGTAGGTTGATATGTTGTAAAATACAATCAAACAAACAAAATATTATGAAAAAAACATTGGATTTAATCTTCCACAGATCTGAGGCATCTCATGTTCAATGTTTTTCAATAAAGAAATTATTAGATTGAATGAACCAAAATGAACTGTTAAATTGAAACCACTTTTCTTTACAAGTTAAGTTATTTTATCATGATTTCTTTGTTTCTTGTAATTACAAAAACGATTTTATTATTATTATTATTATTATTATTATTATTATTATTATTATTATTATTATTATTATTATTGTTATTATCATTCCATTTTTACAAGGAAATCAGAGGATGGGCCGACAAAGGCTGAGAGCAAATAACTTCTTGGCCTCCTTAAAATCTGGTTCTAAATGCATATCAGACAAACATCTATTTTCTCCATCATGTTCATAATGTGAACATAATGTTTTAATCAGTTCATTTTTCAGTCTTCATCAGGTGTATGATACTAAAAAAAGAATTCTTTCTCAAGAAAAAGTAAAAAATTGAGACCAGGTTTTCAGTTATAAATATGTCTCTAACACTCAGTAATAATTGAACTCTTTATCAGTAGATTTTGAGAGGAGTATAGAAAGTGTTACACTGGGCTAAGTGCTCCCTGACTGTGAGGATTAAAACAATAGCCAACTGATTTTTTCTCTTTCTCATTTTATTTCTTGGTGTTGATTATTGTTGATAAACGTATACTCTAGATATTCACTCCTCCATCTCTAGGCTTAATGTTTACCATGTTATTAATGTAAAAGGCTTCACTACTTTCATCTTTACTCTCACTAATTTTGGTTTCCCTTACCAACTTATACAAGCCATGAAAACTTACTTATTTCCTACAGAAGGAAAACTTTCATTCACTAAGGCTAGTTAATATCAAAGAATTCATAATGAGATACATTTGATTGGATAAAATTACCCCCAAATAACTATGTGAGTGAGATGCTGAAATTAAAATGTTGTGGTGATAAAGACAGACAATGGCAAACTGTAAAATGAATTGTATCTATTTTTTTGTCGTAATAGATATTTAAGTGTGATATTCTTAGCTGTATTAATCATAAAACAAAGTCATCATACTTGTGGTTTTTATACATATACAAAGGTTATATATAGGTTTAGTGGATTACACTCAGTGAAGAAGGGTATTCCAATTTTAAATGCCTTGTTTATAAAAGATTTTCTGGTAGTTCATCTTTTAAAATTAATCATGTGGATCTAATTGTAAATTGATTAAATAGCATGTTTATACAACACATTGCTTGTGAATGTATTCAGAATTTTTAAAGAATAGAGAACTGGATATTACCTTGTATAAAAACTCTAAAGCTAAACTCAAGAGTAGAACTAAATTAAAAAAGGTTAAGAACTAGATTCAAAGTAAAAAAAAAAACAAAAAAAAAGAAAAAAATTTAAATTCCATAATTGAAACTTGAAAAAAGTGAATGAATTCTTTATTTCATCATAGCCACTATGTTGATAGTTTTTAAGCAAAATTAAATACAAATAAAGAATGAATCAATATACACTTTAGCTTCATTGAACTGCAGTTTTATATAAAGTTAAATCATTGAAAGAAACTTAATGGAGTTTGCTAAGAGTTAGCTGCCAAAAATAGACAAGGTTCATTAACAATACCTTTGAATGACTTCTTAGGTAATAACTTGGGCTGTGATAATATTCTTTTATTAAAGAATATTCTTGTTACAGCCCTACTTGTTACTTGACTATTTTGCAATTTTACCATTTCTTTTAAATCTGTAGTTATTACTAATGACTATAGAATTAAAAGAAATGGTAAAATAGCAAACATTCAAGTCTGTGACAAGAATATTCTTTAATAACAGCATATTGTCACAGCCCTACTAATAACTACAGAATAAAAAAAAATGGTAAAATCATAAAACAGTCAAGTAACAATAAGAATATTCTTTAATAAGAGAATATTGTCACAGCCCTAATAATAACCAACACACACAATTCTTATATCAAAGAATGATATGTTTAATGGAAGAAAGGCCCTCTGGGGTTCAAGCCAAAGATTATTTTCGATTAATAATTTCATATATAAAGATGTATAGAATAAATAAGTTTATTTAAAATAGATGATTATAGATATGATTATAGATTATAGATGTCACGTGCAGCCTGGCTGTAGAGGTGCGCACAAGGATAGAGAGAAATGATATTAGCCTGATGGGTAAAGTGCAAGTTAACTTAACTTTTTTAAGTGCAGTAAACACTGCAGAGATAAAAATCATGGTTGAACTCTGTGTATTTCTATTTGTAACCGCTCTGCTGTAGTTTTTCACCTCCTCGGCTGCTGCTTCCTATGTCAGCTGCACTTTTACACTAAGAGCTGCATGGCTTGGTGCATATTTGCAAGTACGTGGGAGGGAGGAAATATTGGGTGACTGACAACATGGTGCAGCAGTAGGAGCAGCAGCAGTAGTCAAGGAGGATAAAGAGAGAAAAGGTGTAAAGTAGGAATGAGATGGACCGGGTGCTGTTTATTAGGATGGGGAGAGAAGGGCAGCATTGCTCAAGTTTTAGGAAGCAGCTAATAAAATTGGTAAAATTATATTGTTTTTGCAAAAGCAAGCAGATTTTCTAGTAAGATCTGACTTGGCAAATAGATGATTCCTTGAATTATTTGATACTTAACCTATTTTTACTGTGCACTTAAAAAACAAAGGCATTATCATCTTCAAATTAGGTTTTGAGTTTTATCTTTAGCAAGATTAGAAAATATATCTTCTATTCTTATTTATAAATGACCAAGAGATAATTTTCATATAAAGAAAAATTATTCTTAAATACTTTTATAATATCCTTTTAGGATGGAGAATACCTATAAATTTGGACTCAGATATTAAATGTCTAATGAAGTGGTATGAAATATAGATAAGCTTTTTAAAGAAAATTATTAAGAATAACTAAAGGTTTTAACTCTTTTTTTTTTTATCTCAAAGTATCCAGTAAACTATGATTTTAGAAAGAGTTTAAGAAAGTATTCTCACTATTTTCTTAATTATTTTTACATTCCATGAAAATTAAGTTAATATGTAATAAAATAACAAAGTTTAGTTAATACTATTTGTATATTAGAAAATTTTCAGTAAGATTATGATACCCGATATTTAACAAAGTAAAAAATTATTTACTTTACATTCACATCACTTTTTGATATCCATGCTGGTGTTTAACATAAAGAGTTCAGAGAATGTGATGTCACTAAGATATCAAGTAGAATATCAGAATAATGTTGGATCTCTCTCTCTCTCTCTCTCTCTCTCTCTTTCTCTTTGTCACTCACTCGAATGCACACACACAAACAGAAACCTTGTACCAAAAAAAATCAACATTTTCAAACGTTTATTAAAACAGTTTATAAAATTGATAATCATAAAACATAGTTTTAAAGAGAAGTGTTTACTGCTGCAGCAAGTTATCACATAGAGCTTTACAGATCCCTACTAAAAGTAGTATGCTTAAGAGGTATGATCCATTTTTTCTTGTGCCATATAAAGTTTGATAAATATCAGTTTCCTTGTAGCAATGGTTAGCAAGCTTGTCTCACTGCCTATTATCACTTTAATCAACTTCATTACATTACTGGTAGAAACACCATTATATACTAGCTATGCACTGAATGGAAATGGTTATTGCTAGCAGAACCTGTGGAAATTCCACAGTAGTTAAAATATCAGAAAGCAAATTTAACATTCTTAAATTTAAACAAATCCTGAGAAATAGTTCAAAACTGCAAATTAATTTCTTAGAATCATTTTTAGTGTTTTGATTAAAAAAACATTCTTATCTAAAATATGATAAAAATGACTTGAATGTTTTTAAAAGATAAAGAGTAACTTTAATGGAGGTAAAGTCGTTGTTTTTGATGTAAGCATGACACAGAAAATAACACACATGCTATTGTATTAATATATATTTATAAAAGAATTCCATAATACTAAGTAGTACTAAATTGTATTTTTGTTCGAGTTGAATTATGTAAAAAATCTGAATTATGTTTAAAATCTAAAAACTTTATAAAAAAATCATTACTGATATATTAATATCAATGTTAGAATTCATTTTAGATAAACATTTTAGCATTATTCAAAACTATGAAACATGTGTGATGTTGCATAATAGCTGCTCCCTGTTTCTTTGGACATGTGACATCATGGGGCAGAACAAAGGAAGAAGGGAGAGAAAGAACCCTGTCTTTGCACAGGCCAGGCAGCTTTTGTGGAGCGCTCTAAATAGTTGGTTAAAGAATTTAGTTAAGATAGGATTGAGGCATGTCCCCAATAATAGTTTATGATCAATGAAAGTCTATAAATCTGTGTTAGATTTAGAATTAGTTTTATGCAATAAAGTAATGAAAGAACAACCCACAACAACCATGAGGCTAGCTGGCAGGACTGAAAGCAATGTTGATCACAGAGCAAAGGGAAAAACTCATTCTGGGCCAAAGAACCTGGGTTATCAAACAAATGAGAATAGTCAATGAATAGATTCTATGACTGTGTGTTCTGAAGGAAAGTAAAGATAGCCGCCTGATGACAGGGTGAGGCGGGATCGCATGGCTATGCAACAATGACACTTCTTTTCAGAATTCCTTAGGATATTGTAGTTACCTATAAACTTTATGTATAGGTATTTTAGTGTGTTTCTGAATACAAGAATAAACTTGATTTGATACATGTTATAAAAGCTGTTCCAATATATGATATTTAGCCCTTAATAGGATATTGTACCAATCTTTTAACCTTTGAATTGGAAACTATACTTTAGATTTATAAGAGAAACAATTAATGTAGTACTATATAATAAAGCAAGAAAAAAAATTGCCAAAAGAAAAAAATGAATCATGTTCAGCTCAACTTACCTGAATAATATACAATACATGAAAAAGGGAATATGGTTAAAAGAATTTTCTAGTCTATTTTTCATGTAACAGAATCCACATTCCTGCCTTATATATGGTGCATTAAGAGGGCTGAGATGTCATACAAGAAAGAAACATCTCAACCATCTTATCTGGTTTCTCAGTTTTGATACAATAGAATTGATGGAAGATTCCAATGTGCATTAGGGGCAAGATATTTGTATTATACAAATCTTGAATTTATCAGATTTCCAACTAATGATTAAACATACTTTTCTTATAATTATCACCACACAGTTACAAAATCTGCATGAGAAATAGAAATGTATTTAAAAAATACCTCTCATTTATCCATAAAGATAATTGAAAAAAAAAAAATTGTATGATAAAAAAATTCAGATTTCAAAACTTAAATGGCTTCAATAGCAATATTTATTCAAGTGGAATATTTTTATAATAATTTCATGTATTTGATGCTTAATCA
>JAYKTE010499168.1:0-10021 GCA_036873565.1 Xipholeptos notoides | reverse complement strand
TCTCTCTCTCTCTCTCTCTCACTCTCTCTCTCTCTCTCTCTCTCTCTCTCTCTCTCTCTCTCTCTCTCTCTCTCTCTTATAGTGAATAATCATAAGAATTGAACTGCCTTTGACTTAGTTTAACACCAGAAGCTTATAGATAGATTAGTCTAGTTTAAAAAAAATATTATGTAGATATGAATTAATCAAGATAGAAAAATATCTTGAGCTGTTTCTACTTTTATTTGCTAGTTTTATTGTGTGTCGTCCCTTAGTATAAATAATCACAAGATAAAGAAGATATAACTGGCACTGTTGGATAGAGTGGATGCACAGGGAAAAGGTTCAAAACAGATACAAGCATGTATATAGCAACCATTACTTAAGGTGAAAAGAATCAAGATTACTTACTACAGTCCACATTCCCTCCAGCTATGGGTCAAATAGTGCATATTTAGTTATTTAAAAACTACATGATAACAAAAAAAAGAATGTTTCTCAAAAATAATTGTTCTTGGCATTAAATGACCTAAAAAGGTTGATATGTCGTAAAAAACAAACCAAATAAACAAACAATTTTAGTACAGCTTTAAAAATATATCTAGGCATAGTTAATAAAATAGAAAAAAATTCTACTCCTAAGAATAAAGGATTTGATTTCAAATTCTAATTTGATTTTATTTAGATATGGTATCAATATTATATTCTGGTTCTCCTGTTAAAAAAAGAAACAGCTGAATAATGACACACTAGCTTAAGTGTTGCATATATAACAACATATGAACTGTTATAGAGCAATGAAGGTGGAAGAGTGGTAGAAGCTTGGACTCTAGAATTGCATTATACAAGTTCAAATCCCAGTCAAAACTATCACATTCACTTTCTACTGCCTTGAGCAGATGAAGCTTATTAATACTCGAGAGCAAGTTATCTAGGTGTAAGGATAATGCTGATTTCAAAAACCTAGGTATATGAGACTCGTTAACTCAAGGAGAGTAACCCATCTAGATGGACAACACTGATTACAAAAAGTCCTGGGATATAATGGGTACGTAAAACTAGCCTTGAGCTTAATTTGGTTTGGTGCCCTAATAGGCATATATCATCAATTGTAATATTGGGTATATAAATTTAACTAAAATCTTAATTTGAGTTATACAGACTTCTACTCTCATCGTCAGTTTTATCTTCACATTGCTTTAGTCAAAAATGAAGATGAGAGTGGAAGACTGAAAAACTTGAATCAAGATAATAATCAACCATCATCTGATAAATTTCGACAATCATTAACTGAAATTCTGGGTATAAAATAATTGATCAACTGAAATGGCAAAAAAAAAAATTAGCATTCTAAAACAATAATTCAAACTATTTCAAAGTAAAGAAAAATATTTAATTTTACATTTTGATATTAAATTCAATCCTTTATGTGCCTTCCTCCATTTTTAAGAACAAGTTTTATTCACTTTGGCATAGACACAATTACATGTCTATTTAAATAACTTTATTAAAGCCCTCTTTGGCTTAGGACCCTTAAGCGCTAGACAATTTTAATTTTGCATGATCTCACCTACTCCCTGGTTTTGTGGGCCAATTATTATTTAATATTAGAAGATTCTGTCACATACTGGTGTCTTTTGCAATTTCTGTTATGTCACACTTTAAACTGGTCTCTTCGGTGACATTCCAGTAATGCCATGTAATCTCATCCTGTTATAGCTAAATCTCGCCGTAAGCAATGCATTCTCATCCTTATCTCAATTGCTATTATAATTCCTGAGTTTTGAATAATGATTGGCATCTCTATGCAACTAACAGGTTATCAATTATCTTGTAGATTTGTCAGACCAGCCAGATAGTTGTCATACGGATATTAAAGATAAAATTAACATAGGTGTTCATAGGAGTAAATAATGAATAAATGGGAAAATTTGATAAAAATTAATTTTCAACAGTTTTTAAAAATATTTTTGCCAAATTATAAATATCTTTTATAGAGATAATAATGAATCAATAAATAATTCATATACTTAATAGTTATTCATTTTCACCTTTTGATTGTGAAAATATATCATTTATAATGATAGTCCTTTAAAATCAAGGTTTATAAAACAAATGAAAATTTTTAAAAAAAGTATTTTAAAAGAATTACCAAAGACATTTTTGTACAATTAAAGTAAAATACGGTAAATATTGGGATTAATTTTAAATATCATAACCAATTTAAATTACCTGTTTATAGAATGTGTTTTAAATTAGCTTTATGACAAGGCATAAGTAAAAACAATATAATCATGATACAGCATATTATCTACAGGTTTATATCTTACAAGAAATGAAAATTACATAGCTACGTAAACACAAAATTTACAAGATTCTCAAGAGGCTGGTTAATATATATATATGTATATATATGCAAAAAATATATATAACCAGCCTACTGGGAAAATAATTTTGAATCAAAAACTACATCTGTATTAAGAAATAAAAAATTGCAATTTCAATAAAGGATGATGTTTACAAAAACCACAAAGTATTCTAAATAAGAACTGCTATTCTTTTTCAACTCTGAAACTTATTAAAAACAAAAACAAATGTTATTGTGTTAATATCTTGAGCATTAAGAAAGCACAATCTAGAAACAATTCTTAGTTTTTTTATTGTTTTTAAAAAAGTATTTATTTAAAATTATTTTCATCGTTTTCATAGTTGATTGACAAAGCTCTAGAAAAATGAAGAGAGATCTAGACAGTTATAGACAAAAAGTCAGAGTTATAAATACACAGCCAGAAAAGTACATTGATCAATAGATTTTTTAATTGTTTCATTGTCTTTATTTCTCTAAGAAAAAGAATTAAAGATTCTGAACAAACATTTTGTCTGTAAACCATCAGTGTTTAGTACCCATTTTTTATAGTTATTAGAGTCATTCCAAAACTAATGCCTCCTCTATTTCAACTTTTAACTAAAAAAGTTAAAGAGCTAAAACGATTTGTATTTCTACTCTTTTGCCTGTTCAAGGCTGTTCATTTTCACATTCAAAGCATACTTTGTCTCTCACATTTATGTGTTCACTTTAAACTTGAAAAACCTATCTCCTAACTGTGTTGAAATCAACTGCATAGTTTTTATAAACGTTCTATAGGCACCAGTGGATGTTGATCAGTTCAATTTTTTCTGCATGGAAGAATTCAATGATGCCTCTCTGTTTCTGATGCACGTCGACAACAGGGGTTGCATTCTCAGAGTCTCACACAGTCAATATTTGCAACAGAGAGATGAAACTTTCAGGTCATAAATGCATAAGTTCACTCATCGATTTTCAATCCCTCTGATCTATTTGGATGGAATGAAATAAGAGACATTACTTTTGAAACTTCTCTTGTATTTGGATCAGGTGTCTTTAGCTGTATCTCCCACTGTACATTTTGCTTATATTTTTGTGTTTTCTTTTGTTAAAGCCAAATGAAATGTTTTTGGTTAATGGATGGGTGTAGCCCATTGATTTGTAATCATTTATGTAGTACCATGTTGTTTACATGTTACCCTCAGGCAAGACAAATATAGTCAACATATGAACATCGAACAACCAGTTAAATAGCCAAACAAAAATTAATTGCACAAGAGAAGCATACTACTACTATTACTACTACTACTACTAATAATAATAATAATGATAATAATAATAATAATTATAATAATGATAGATACACACACACATACATATATATATATACATACTATTTTTGTTTAATTAATGGGTTTATATTTGTCCACAATTGGAAGACTATATTTATAGGTAGTGAAGGTGGTGCAGTGGTAAAATCGTATTATAAGTGTTCAAATCCCAGCCAAAATCATTTCATTCACTTTCAGCTGCCCCAGGCTGATGAGTCTTGTTAACTCAAGATAATATCTTGTCTAGGTGTAAAGATAACACTGATTCCTAAAACCAAGGTTGATGAGGCCTGTTTGTCATTGAAAGTAAATCATCTAGGTGAAGGGAAACACCAATTACAAAACGCCTGGGAACATAGTGAGCATGTATTTGTGTCTAACTTGGTTTGGTGCTCGGTGCTAGCTAATATTTTTGCCTTTGATAGTCACACACTTTAAACTGATATTCACAATTTGGATTTTTTTAAATTTTTTTAAAGACATTTGCTTTTATTTGAATTTAACTCAAAACTTAAAAATTTCTGTCACACACAAAGATGTTTTTAAACTACACTAACACACATATACACACACACACATACACACACAAAAAAACTTGCTAAATATATCTAATTTAGTTTTAGTTTTGCCCCATAGTTTTAGTATGAATTCATTTTGAAATGTCCTGTTTTGAATGTTCATTGACCTTAAACTAATAAACAGAGTGATTAAAAAAGGATGACTCTATTTCATGATCAGCTATTCTGTAAGTCAATGTATGAATCAGAATGAGGGAGTGAAATTCCAGTAATTGTTTATCTTGACTTATGAAACTAGTAATTACACATGCTTTTGGGCTTCTTCCTGGATTTGATATCAATACTGAATTATTCTCTGACTGTACTAATGTCATATTTTTTGTCTTGGATGCTGTAAACCGATATTCACAGTTACCACTATTTTCTTCTTTTTAGAAAAACGCTTTTGCTTTATTTGAATTCAATTCAAAATTTAGATTTATTGGTAAATTGTAAAATTGGCTACAATTCTACAATATGGACAGTGTCCATTAATTCCTGACAAATAGTAAAAAACAAACAGTTGCGATGTTCAGCCAATTTTCATAAATTGCAAACATTTTTTAATGAATTAAATTAAGGATTTGGTTCAAATGTCTTTGAAATTTATGGTTTTCAAGAAGGAACCATTTCATATCACAAGTAGAATCCAAAATCAAACAAAAAATATCTGATGAAAAGGTTAAAAGTTATATCAGCCACAATAGAGAGTGTAGCCTGAAAAGTTATTTGTATAAGTGACCATTTCCCAAAATAGTAACTGGTTTTATTTTCAGAGTTATTCAAATTTTCTAAGTGAGTTTATTTTTAAATTTATTCTTTTCAATAAACACATAAATGTAACAGCTCTGTATCCTATTAGTTACAACAAGAAACCACTTTATTGGCAAAAATGATCCAAAAGAATGAATATATATATATATATATATATATATATTTATGTATGTAATATAATACAATATATACATATCATATTCTACATATGTACAATATGTATATGTATATATTTACATTGCTTTCACTGACTGTGTGTAATCAGCAATTCCAAGAAGTGTGGATGGTGCTACACAAGCCTTCACCACTATAAACAAATCTCTGTGTGGATGTCTGACGGCCATACATGGTTTGATGACCCTCATACGTCGAAATCGACGGGAGAGTCCATCATATATATATATCTCAATCAATAAATGAATGAAATGAAAGGAAGGTAAAAGCAAAATACCTGTCAGTGTTGGCAAAGTTGCTAACCGGTGTTTATGAAATGTTGGGACAACACAGCAGAAGAGTTCAAAGATATTCCGAACAGCATAAAACATTTTCAAAGCACACGGATCTGAACTGCCAACAGCCTCGTGAAGTGTTTCATAAGCTAATGAAACTAACTTCATCATAGATTCACTGAAAAACATTTACAGAAAAACATTTTCAATTAAGTTATCAAATCAAGATTGATGCGGTTACTTTCACTTCATAGCTCTCCCCCAATAGCGATGGAAAGGTGGGCCTTACTAACCCAACAATCTTTTTTGTTTATTTTTGGATATTATTAGTCCCACTCCCACTCTTCATCAAATTGTACATAGACTATTCAACCATCATCATCACCGGGGGTTATTTTAAGTAGATATTAAGTCCATAGAGTAAATGTGGTATTATTAGTCCCATTCCCCCTCTTCCTCAAATTGTACATAAACTATTCACCCATCAAAATCTCTAGGGTTATTTTAAGTAGGTATTAAGTCCATAGAGTAAATGTAGTATTTTGGTATCTGACTTGTATCTATGTCTGAAGGATGCATGGTACTTTGAGGAGATGCAAATTGGTGAATGGGTTATGAATGAGTTTAGTTGAGGTATAAGGGCTAGCGATAACCAACCCAAACATTAAATAGGTATTAAGTCCATAGAGTAAATGTGGTATTTTGGTGTCTGACCTGTATGTCTGTTTGAAGGAAGCATGGTACATTTATGAGATGCGAATGGGTCATGAATGAGTTTAGTTAAGGATAAGGACTAGAGATGACCAACCAAAGTTCTAAACCCCACCCCAATAAAAATGTATGGACTTGTGCCTAATTTGTACTTTTATGAGATGCGAATGGGTGAAAGGGCCATGAATGAGTTTAGTTAAGGATAAGGACTAGCAATGACAAATCAAAGTTCTAAACCACACCCCAATAAAAATGTATGGCCTTGTGCCTAATTTGTACTTTTATGAGATGCGAATTGGTGAAAGGGCCATGAATGAGTTTAGTTCAAGATAAGAAATTTGGACAAGCAAAAAAAAAAAAAGAATTTTTACCTACCTAACGTGGCATGTGGGTAATCGAAAGGTATTATCGCTCAGCTGAGTCTCATTGGCCAGCATCTCTATCTTTCGGGCTTTTTTGGCGGAGGGGGCGTCAGTGTGGTCAGCCCCCATCAGGTCCCCTAGAGGCTTGTCGTGGGAAATCACGACAGTCTTGTGGATCTCCCCCTTCATCAGTTGCCGGGCCTCTTCCAGGATCTCCTGGCATTTCTTGTTGGCAAACAGGACGTTGACGTTCTCGACGAAGTTCTTCAAGACCCTGTTGTCCTGCTTGATGAAGGACATGGCAAGCAGCTTGTCCTGGAAGCGGACCACCAACGCGACGACCTCGTCGAATTTTTCCAGGTCCTTGTTGTTGCTGGGGATGGACTGCAGGAGGCACCCCTGAACGACGGCCGTCAGGATTTCGTCGGCGTTAAGACAGCCAAAATATTCCATCAGCCTCAAGTCCGGCTTGTTCCCATCCTCGGACCTTTCTAGAGGGATGCTGAACAAGCTATTGTTGAGATACTGGAGGAGGGCCTCGATTTGGACCAGCACGGACTCAGGGCTAGCAGCACCCTCCTGCTTACAAGGGTCGATAGTGACGGAGAGAGACAGATAATCTCCAGACTGATGGGAGAGAGATGCAGAGTGGGTGATTATTGGATGAATCATATATCTAAGGAGATAATCTCCGAGCTGAACAAGTTTGGCCTTGAGCGTACCCAGTTTCCACATGGCTTGCGTCATCTCAGTGAGGACCGGTTTGGTCTTCTCGGAAAAAGTCAGTTTTAGTTTATTGGTTATTTTTTCATTTGGTTTCAGTTCTTGTACGTCCCAGAGGATGTTGTGGCGCCATGTGTCGTTCAAGGTAAAAACGAGTTTCTCTTTCTGGATCTTCATTTCCATGTGCATGGCCCTCAGGATCAGGATCTTGTCTTCACATTTATGGACCGGTTTGCCAAGCTGTTCTTCAATGGCAACCAGGGTCCCGGTGGCCTTCACGAATTCCTGGTTCTGAAAGGCTGTGTCCAAATCAAAAAGGAACTTGTCCAACTTGAGTAGTTTATCAAGCACTGTTAATGTCATGGTTGTTTCTTGTAATTGTGAAGATAACGACTGAAATTCACTGCTCGACTGATTTAGTTGAGCTTTGATCTAGAATGAAAAAAAGAAAACAGTACATGTTTTGTTAGACATGAATAAATTTCATTAATTGCTATTTGGGGTTTCAAAAAACAAAACGGGAGGGGTGGAGTATTAATTAAAAGGGGGTGTGACTGCCTCAAAAGAGTAGGGTTGTATTCACAGTTAAGTCACTAGAGTACTCTATGGGAGAAATGCAAGTAGAAAAGAGGGAGTTTTGCTATTTAGAGCAATCTACCCTTAAATAAGGACTTATGGGATATCATTCATACATAACCCTATAATAGCCAGTATCGGGGGATATCATTCTCGTACAAGATTTTTTTTAATCAATAAAAAAAATTTGACAAAATCAGAAATTCTGCACTTTTGTGCAATTCAAAAACAATGCAAGGATATCATAAAATAATGCCTTTTTAATTCACAATATTCAGAGAAAAACAATTCAAAAATACATTTTTTGTTCAATTAAAAAAAAAAAAAATTAATTTATTAGACTTGATGATTAACTTCTTTTGAGAAAGATATTTAAATTTAAATATGTATTTCTAAATCAATACTCAAGGTATAATTCTTGAAAAAAGCAAAAAAAAAAAAACAACAACTCTATAATCTAATTGATTTTAGAGTTGTTTTTTTTAAGAATTATTCCATAAAAAAAACTTCAAATCAAGTGACGCTTTTTAATGGAACTTTTCTGAATTACATTTTGCAATTATTTCCAAAATAACCAACCAAAAGAGAATGCAAGTTTTTATTAATGTCATCATTTTAAAACCCGTAGAAAATATCTATGAACCGATGAAGGTAACAAATGTAATTGTCACCAAAAAAAAATAAATAAATAAACGCGTCGAAGAGTCTGTACTCAGTTCTGTACGCCACACGGGTCTGAGGACAGTTCACCTGGCTCTCCCGGTGTCGTCTCTTATATACAGACTCATTTGCATGTGTGGGACACGACAGCCGAGATTCCGCGAGAGCCGCGCACGAGATGTTGGTTAATAAATGCCGAAGGGCGCCATCTTGGTTTCTCTTTCATTCTTCACGAAGTTTGCAAGCCAGGCAGGTCCGAGCACGTTTGAAAGGTAAGCCACTCTCAGTACAACAGAGAGCAAGCTGATTGATAATAATAATTAATATCTTCTTACCTGTGTATCTATGTTTGTCCTGACGGAGAGCATCTCTGCCTGCAGGTTCTGTACATTGTCCGAGAGTTTTTCCGCCGTGGCCAACTGCGGAATGAACTCCACAAATTTTTTCCTGGTCAAGTCATAAACATTTAATTTCATTTTGTCAATCTTTCTGGTCAATTCATTCAGCTTCAACACAATATCATCTCTCTCAGTTGAAGCTGGAAGGAAAAAATACAACAAAAAAGCATTTAAAATTGTTAACAAAAGTATTTTTTATAATAAGACATGACTCTACACACAAATTTACTTTTAGTTGACCTTAGACAATTAAATATTTCATTTACTAGCCAAAATCATTAAATAAACCAATAACAGGGCTCTACAGACAAATTTAATTTTAGTTGACCTTTGACAACTAAATATTTCATTTACTAGCCAAAACCATGAAATGAGATTTCACTCTAATGTTATGAATAAACCAATATTTCAAAACTTAGTTACAGGTGTTATTACACTACTTTTCGGCCAACTTATCCTCTGGCCTTTGTGGTGTGATAGACAACAACTATGGAAGGCAGTGATTACTGGGGATGTGGTTACAAGTCTCAGAGTTATACTATCCTATGTAACAAGTCAATGTACTGCATCGAGGTTCCGGTATTAAATGACTGCCACCAATATTATGATTGGAGGGACAGCCTAGACTGTCTTATGAGTCTTTTTAATTTCAAATAAAAGAGAGAGAATACAAGGAATGAGAGGACAATCCCACAAAGTTGGCGACTAAAGGAGGACTAGTTGGGAGAGAGAGAGAGAGAGAGAGAGAGAGTAAAAAGCCACCGCCAGAGTCCCAGAGAAAAGAGAGAGGGTAGTGTTTTAGCCTAGGTACTCTGAGAGGCTGGAGAGCCGAGTATAAAGGACAATTACTACTATATAGAGAAAAGCCAACAACCGTTAATAAGTGTTAAGTAAATAAAGAGAGTTTGATTTCTTCCAAAACAAAAAGATATTTGGCCAGTGTTTTTATTTGTGCATGCTTCAACAGCTGGGTATCCAGCCATAACCATTAGATGATTACTTAACACCAGGCCATCTGAAAGAATTCCAACTATAATGATGAGGACAACAGTCCGCTAGGAGTGTGTATGAAAAATTGATATTTTTAGACCCCTCACATTTAAACGTTTATAAAAAATAATTTAAAGGGAAATTTACTACTTTATAACCGATTT
>JAYKTE010499057.1:0-10023 GCA_036873565.1 Xipholeptos notoides | reverse complement strand
CTCAGATCCCCGGTTATACCGCTATGAGACGCAGTGAATCCAATAGCTTACGCCACATGCTTGTCTGTGCAAAGAGGCACAGCGAAACAGTGCAGCAGTCTGCTGATCCGACGCCGCCTATACCGTCCCAACTGGAGGCAGCTTGCTGCAGTGACCTTGGAGGGCTCTGGCCGCCGAAAAACATCATAAATATCATAAATAAATATAGTTATAATAATTAGTTCAATTTGTCAAACTACCCCTCATGAAAAAAAATTCATGTGGATTTTCTTTTCGCTTTTTATAAGTTTTTATTCGATTTTTGCTTCTGATATTCCTGGACCAAATAGAAGAAGATATTTACTTAGCTTCGCCCATTATTAGAATTTGGCATGTAATGAAGTTTATTATTCTTTTTGGAGGGAAATCTTCCTCAATTTAACCGTTTCGTTTTGTGCTGAAAATCAAGCCAAATTTAATTGACAGGAGTAGTAATCTGTTTTTTCCATCTTATCATTTTCAAGGCGGTTTGCTTTTATGCAGCTGAGAGCCACCAAGTCTGTATAAGAACGACGAGAGTCGACGTTACTTCACGAGATTGCCGGCTATTAAAGCTTGTGGTCCCCACCATTTTGATTTTTTCCACTCTTGACTAAACACAAAGCACAGCCCCGTTAGCGCTTTAACGGTAAACCATTTGTAGCATCAATACTACGCGTTTCTTACCAAGAGATATCTCAAATCACGTGAAGTGGGACCTTTAATTTAATTTAGAGTAAACTTTTCATTTGTTTTATTTCTTTCTTGGTTTTTCTTCTTGAAATTTAAACCCGTGCTTTTTCTCCGGTAAAAGTTTCGTCAAATTTGCATTAGTTAATTCATTTTGCTTCCAAAAATAAAACAAATTTTGGAAGATTTTTTTCTTTCGAACACAATAAAAAAAAGCACTTCAATGAAAATAAATGAGTTAATGTTAATTGGTTTTGAAATATTATGATTTTGTGTCATAACAAATATTTGCCTCTAATTCTCAGCTGACATGAAAAAATTTGCATAAAAACAATTAAAGCTAAAAATAATCGTATCTGGCAATATTGATTTCAAATAAAACTCTGTCTTATTAGCAGTGTTTAGTTTAATCATGTATGCAAACGGTAAATGCCTTTGGAATCGGAGTGTGTGATCTTAAATTCCAGTAGGTTGAATACGATCAAATTTGGTCTAATACCGTAGAGAACATTTAGAAGTCAATTATTCTACAGTTTTTGGTTAAATGATCCAAATTGTCTTCTTGTAACCTGTCAACAAACAAAAACAGTTATTAATGAAAAAGCATATTAAATGATCAAAACACCAAAATCCGTTTTATTAGGATTGGGAAAATTTTTAAAAATTAAAACATTTGCAGTGTCTGACTGCAAGGGATGCTGAAGTGCCGGGGAGACTTATTGTCACTCTATATTCAGAAGGCACCACCAGATGTTCGCGGAGTCTGGATTCTTTTGATGCCGGATTTAAGAGCTCGATACAATAGGATGAAAACCCTAGAAGTGGCTCTATACAGTCTTTGCCTAAGATGAAGCAGAGCCTGCTGGAGCCTCACGAAGAGACTAGTTGTCACTCTTACTTTAGTGAAAATCCCTGGTCACTAACGGCATTCAAGTGCTTATTGGGACCGGTGTGAGAACTTAAATAATGATAGTATTAATAATAATAATAATAATATATATTATAATAATAATACTGCACTCGTAATGACAGCTGAGAAAATGAGGAAACTACTGGATCATGAAAATGAAGATAAAATCAAATAGTATATTCGATATATGCATACACACATATATATTCCGGCAAACATTTCAGGAGTGCTGGAGTACTTGATGAGACGTATAGTCATGTAGCATTTAGGAAGTGCCATCAGATGTTGGCATAGTTGGGACTTTGATGATGGCCGGCGTGAAAACTGAATGTGAAGACTCAAGGAGATGATGCACCGCACAGCCTCTAATTGTCATTGGAAAAATTATGAATATAAAAATGAATGGCTGAAAAATCCAAGGATGATGACTATCAAGCCTAATAAAATTTCAAATACATAAGGACACCTTCCACTAATAAACATGCAATCAAAAGGCCTTAAAATCTAAACAATACTATAAAGTTTCGCACTGTATAGATAAAAACAAAGCTGCAAACAAAATTTTAAATGGCATAACTATTACTAATTTTCAACACTTATCTCAAATTACAAAACAAATAAAATAACGATGTCTATATTACACTAAATATGGTAATAAAGATCCAATTAATCTAAATAATACTTTTATCTAGCTCCATCTGAAAAATCCAGAGAAATAAAAAATATTATGATAATTTATACTCTGTTAAAACTTGAACAATACTTCCTTATTTTTGTAGAAGGGTTACTGAGAAAAAATTTTTTATTATTGAAGCCATAGATGGAAACAACCATTTCAACCCTTTTTCCAACTGTAATATCCTGATGTGCATTTAACGAACTAAGATAAGTAAAAAAATATACTATTATACAAAAAGAATAAAGTAAAATAAAATTAAAATGTAAAATACTGAATCTAAAAAGAATTCTGGCTGTTATTAACATTCCTGAAAATCAGTAAAGTAATATTGTATTGGATAATTAAATTTTGTATGTATTCATTGAAAGCGAGTAAATCCCATAACATGATTATATTTGAGAACAAGGGAAGTCTTGAATGATGTGAGTCAGGATTACTTTTTTTTTCTTCTAGTGTTTAGATATGCGTGAAAAATAGATGTAGAATTTTGCTTTATTGAATCTCGATGCTCTGCACGGAGAACTGTGTTGAACTAGTCATTCATATCTGTAGATCTTTCTCGTTGCTGGTCTCAACGAAACGTTTGGTTGTGTGTAATAAAGAATACTCAACTAGTAAATCTCCTGCGGCAAGTCAAAGTAAACAGTGTAAGCAGAAATAGGTCGACAATAAATAATGAGTCAAAAAATAGACTTATCTATCAAGTGAAGGTGCAAGGGTAAATAATCACTCGAATTTATTAAATAGGTATTAGTTAATGATTTTTACTCTCATTTTCAGTGTTATCTTCACGACACTTTGGTTGATGTGCTCTTTAACCTTCTGCATTAATAATTTGTATTCGGGAATTTCTTGAAATTGTGAGCTTAATCCTTTATTTATACTGCTGACTGCCGTTAAGGTACTATGTCACTCTACGGTAAGGTACCAAGTCATTTTTGGCCGCAGCCATGATTCAACCTGTTACCTCTGATTAATGTCACATAGAAATTTATGTACAAACTATTAGGGTCCCTAGGCCGTGCGTCTTGATACATATTCGAGCGTCTTTTAAAGTTTCAATTTACAATGCTCGTTGCTTCTTGAAACCATTGAAAAAAATGTAATAGCATAGATAATAAAAATAAAAAACGTAATAAATAATAATCAATAAAAGCGTAATAACATAGTTGATAAAACATGCAGAATGTAGCCAGCACATTCTCATAGATTTAATAAAAGATCGATTTCAATATGTGGGTTCTCGAGGTCGAATTGAGTTTGAAGAATGCTGAAAGGCACATTGACCGAAACTTTATGACCATAAGAGTGGCATAATACCTGATAACGCTTATGGAATGTGTACAGTCTACCTCCGAAGATTAAATATGGGGATAAGTTTGTAAATTTGAGGTGGCTCCCGATTCTGAGTAATAGATGAAAAACGTCAAAAGACACTTCACCCGAACCATTATGAAGTTGAAAAATGTGTAAGTACTCTATTTTCGTTATACTTAATAGCTTTGCAATACAGCATATACATTGATGGTTTTCCGCCCGTCCTAAAAGTGTTGATAGTACCAAACGTCATATGGCACCGTTTTTGTATGCCGGTGTAAATTTTTTTATTTCCCAAGTTAGTACTAATGGATGTTGATTATTTTTCTTTAGTTCCCATATGTACTTTGAAAAAGATGTTGTATGCTCAAGCGTTAAACTGACAAAAACGGCCAACTCTTCCCGGGTTTGGATTTATTATCTGTATAGGACACAAGCGCTATCAACCTATATCGAGCACTTTTGCTGTGAATCCGAGCAACGATCTACCAACAGTTAATCACCCTCATCACTATATATATATAAATATATAATAATAATAATAATAACACATACATATACATGCATATAACCATGTATATACATACATACATACATACACATAGACATGGGAAGTCTGTTTGGCCAAATGCACAGGCAGCTGGTCTACGGAATAGTAGTACGCGAGTTCGAATCCCAGTCCATCCGTTTGCGTTCATATTATGGCTAATACCTTGGGAAAGGTATAAATCCCCACATTCCCTCCAGCTTTGGGTTGAATGGCGAATATTGTGTTATTCAAAAAACTATTTGGGAACCAAAAATGATCTTTCTATGCATTAAATGACCTGAAATGGTTGATATGCAGTAAAACACAAAACAAAACAAACACACATAGATATTATATGTGTATATGTGCGTATGTTTTTGTGTGGGTGGGTGAGTTATATGCAGACACGTTTTGTCTTTATTACGACTCATCATACCCATGCATATATGAATATAATTCAACGAATGGAACATTAATCAGATTGCCCGCTGATGCTCAACAGCAACCGGTCACATGATCAATCTTTCATCATCAATCAAACCTACAAATCCAGTCTAACTTAACATTCGTAACGTTAAATCAACTAAGTGACTTTGGTGCAATTTTGTTTCGTTGCTTTGCACTTGATGACCAGTGATAATTCATTTAACCATCAGAATAGTCACTTTTCTAGGTACACAACTAAGCGCTTAGTAATCCACTCTATATATCACGCAAACCCGCGTGCACATGAGCACTTATTAACTTTAAATGAGCTGCGTATCTTATACTTCTATTTTGCCAAAATACTCGAGTTTTGAATCAATCTTTACATCAAATATACATTGTTAAAATATCAAAAAACTGGTTTTCTTATATCAATACACATAATTTTGCATGAAAAATGTTTTTAAATATATGCATGATAAAGAAAGTGTTTATTGATTTTTGTTTTTGAAGCATGTCAAAATGTAGAAATGTTATTATGGAATATCATATGATGATAGTAGTTTATATAACATCATATTAAGGTATTTTACATGAAAAATCTGGGATAGTTGTTGACATATTAAATGTCGCTTCAACTCTGCAATACTCCTTAAATCATGATTTAATAAATAAAAATAATTCTATTAATCTCTAGCATTTTAATTTTAGAGAGATTATAGAAATTTTTTATCAGAAAAATATTGAATTACATAGAAAAATGCGCGCCTAAAAAATAATATGGATGTGATTAAACTTAGAAAAATAAAATTAAAATTTCTTATTAATTGATATTAGGTCCGTATTTAATTAGATTTTACTATTTTTTTATATGCAAGTAAAATCAAAATCAATGTTAGCCTTTCGTTAGTTCAGAATATTCACTTATGTGAGCAAAATCTAGAGAGGATTTCTGTAGCTCTAATCGGTTTAGGTCAGCTGGACTGATAAATCTCATCCTTTAATTTGTGGTTAGATTCAAAGTAATGATTACTATTTCGGTTGCTCAGTGTAATTGTCTATTTAAGCCGCGTCTAGATCCAAGCCTAAAGTGTTTTATTACGACCATTGATTCATCTTGGATTTCTCAGCCCAGAGACTGATACACCTGTTGTTAAAATGCATACAGTTTTTCCACGAAGACTCCAATCTCACTGAATAGAACCAGCGACCTTGATTCAAAACCAGTTAGTCTTCCATTGGTATCTCTAGCAGATTACAGAGGAAAATCTTCCGTTCCATCCATTAACATGAAGGTTAAGAATCAAAAGTGGCTCACATCCGACGTTTATACGATAATAAAACAACAAGTTTTAACTCAATTATATTCATTTGAGATTCATTGAGATGAGGCTTCATGATCTAGTATTAATTTTATTAGTGGTCTGTCGTCCCTATCCTTATAATCAACGTCTTTGTATAGTTACTAGTCGATAGAGTTTACTTATAAACGACTTCAGTTATCAACAGCCTCTTATTTCTATTTAAATATATATTGTCTGTTGTCTGACAATATGTTATATATATATATATATATATATATATATATATATATATATATATAGCATAATGTCAGCCAACTCTTTTGGTCTAAATGGATTTCATTAAAGACACGCAATGTTGCTATAATTTCATACCCCATGTGGCATTCGAACTTGCAGACCACGTAGTGCAAATCGAAGGCTCGAATGATTGGCTAAAAATAATGTTATGCATCAATAACTGTAATTTTTACCATTTTATCCTTTACGATACTCTTAATCAGAGTGGAGTGTGCTCTTTTAGCAATGATACAAAATAACGGTAAATATTCTTGTTTACAAACAACGAAACCATGGCCGACCTCACTAGGAGTTTGAGGCGTATTGTATCAACCAAGCAAATTAATTGATAACACTATGATTAGACGTAAATTCTTGCAGAATTTATAACTTATGTCATCACCCTGTATAATATATATATTTATATATATTATATGTATGTATTTGTGATTGTAATTATTTGTGGAGATGTGTACTCTTTTGAGTGGCATCCCGGTTTTTAAATTTTTATTTTTTAATTTAAAAACTTGCGTAGCTTCTTCATTTTTCTGAATATTTATTCGTGACTTTTTTTTTCTTTCTTTCTGTTCAATAAGAATGCAGAGTAAAAATCTAAGAAATAAATAAACTTCAAATAAAATCGAAGGCTTAATCGAAAGTATCGATTACATTTTTAGTGATATAACTCATATTCAATTTGCCGGACCAATGAGCATATCGAACTCAGTATGATTCGTAATGAAAATGCTGGCAGCTATTAAAAGAGAGAATTTGAGTCTGAGAATAAGAACGGAGCCGCTAAAAACAGAAAAAAAAATCTCATCCTCGTTTCTTTCGAGAGTTAGAGATAGTGGGGAAGAAGACAAAAAACATTCTTATAAAACAATACGAAGAAATAACTCTCGAACTGCTGTGAAGATAAAAATGTAAGGAATAATGATGATGATAATAATAATAATAATAATATCTTGCAGAGAACGGGGTATTTCCCAAATAGACTTACTTTCACCCCTGCTCTTCATCATTACAATGAGTTTCCTAACAAGGATCCTAAGACAATGCAATGCAGGATTTAAATTCTCAAGAACAAAAGAAGAAATAAACCACATGATGTATATGGATGACGTAAATCTGCTTGCAAAAAACGGAAAGAACTAGAATAACTAACAAATACCACCAGGATATTTAGCCATGATATTGTAATGGAATTCAGCATTGAGAAATACTCAATCCTCAATATAAAAGTAATCAAAAGAGTAAAAAAAAGGCGGAATCCAACTACCCAATAAACTAAATATACGGGCATTAAATAAAACAAACGCATACGAATACCTAGGTATTCTCGAAGCAGACACCATCAAGCAACCAGAAATGAAGTAAGTTATCAGCAAAGAATACCTAAAAAGAACCAGGAAACTACTATAGACAAAACTATACACAAAGACCTGACCAATGGAATAAACACCTGGGCTGTATCGCTTGTAAGATACTCCTGATCGTACCTGGGGTAGACAAAAGAAGAACCTGGGTCGGGGTTTGGAAGCAGATGAGCATACACAAGGCACTTTACCCAAAAGATAATGTCGACAGATTATACATAAAAAGAAAGGAAGCGGGAGGAGGACTTCTAAATATCGAAGAAAGGGTAGCCAATGCGACAAAACAACTTTCGAAGTACATCCAAAATAACAAAGAAAGACTAATCACAGCAGCAAGGACAAATCTGTAGAAGCGGGAGAGGCGCAGAAAAAAAAAACAGAAAACAGGGATGTGAAGAAAAACCATTTCATGGAGATTTCTTAAGACAAACTCAAATTATAGCACATGTGAAAACCTGGAAATGGCTCAGTAAAGGACGACTTACTAGAGAAACTGAATCCTTACTGATGCTGCACAAGACAGAGCCCTCGCACCATCTGTATAACAGCAAAGATTGACAGAAGTCACAGTCACACATATCATAAGTGGATACACCAAACTGAGACAAAAGGAATATAAAAACAGACATGACTGGATAGGAAGAATCATACACTGGAACCTATGTAAACAATTCAAAGAAAATATGGAGCATGAAGATTGCAGTGATACCGATTATATAGGAACCATTCCAAAAGACCTGGAGAAGAGACTACAAGAAACCGACATCAAAGGAAGAATGGACTTATTTCAGACTATACAGCACTGATAAAAACTGCAGACATAATCAGGAAAGTAATGGACCATGAAAAGTGAACCCAACAAAATGGAAAGAGAGTGGGGGGATCGAGAGGAGCTTGCAGTCGCTGACTGCAAGGAAGGACAAAGTGCCAGTGGAGACTCATTGTCACTTTGCCTTCAGAATACACCGCCATTTGCTGGTGGAATGTAGATTCTGCTGATCACGCGTTGGAGATGGTAGGATCAAAGCCCGAGAAGAAGTAGCACCATACAGCCACTGACTGGGATGGAGTGGTCGCTGCTGGAACACCATGTGGAGTCATGATGCCACTCTGGCCCAGTGAAAACCACCGGTTACAAACAGCATGTAAGTGGTGCGTGTGACCGATGTGAGAATAATAATATCAATGATTGGAAGAATAAGAAGATTTGAAATGAAATAATGAAATAGAAGTAGAAAGGAAATGAAGAATATGCCGATATTATTAATTATGCAGATGACGGTGGTGATGGTGGTGGAGATGTTGAAAAAGAATATGAAGAAGAAAAAGAAAAAAAGGAAAAAAAGAAGTGTATTTTTTTTTAAATTTGAAACCAAAAAAGAAAAACAAATAACTATGAAAAAATAAGACAGATTATAAGAAATTTTAGAAATATTGTATAAAAGGAATCACATAAAAATGCTAAAGATACAAAAACGGTTTATTTAAAAAGAAAAAAAAAAATATTATGAAAATGCAAAACTGAATAGAAATTGAAGGTCAGGAATTGGCAATATCATATAAACAATGTTTGAAATGAGTAAGACAAAATAAAACCAATAAACTATAAAGTGAAAAACTTAATAAAACCAAATATTAGATCGAATTCAAAGCTATGAAGTCTATTTCCAACTTTATTCCTTTATTCCTCTTCGTAAGAATTACTGTGTTTTTCTTTATTATGCTAATTATTTCAATTGATGAAATTGTTAAGAATATATTTATTAAAATAAATCATGACCTTGTTTTACTTTCGTTATATTGTAATGGGATGCAGTTCATTATTTATACTAGTTGGGCCAGTGACAAATTTTACAGATTCGTAAAAGTGTGCATAACTCATTTGTGAATTATAAATTGGTTCGCATAAATAACATAAAATAAAAATCCGAATGTAATTTTTTTCTTTTCTAATTTCTGTTGAGAAGTTGATGTTTAAACAACTCTAAAGAACAGTATATTTAATTAAAATTTCAACAGAACAAACTTTTATTTCATTCTTAGCGACACCAACTCTAAGGAGATAATCTTTGAATAATTTGTTCTTTGGCAGTTGAAATATTCTATTCTCAATCAGAGGGATCAAATGGCGTTTTAGTCTTTTTAAATGCTCTTTGCTAATTACTTCCTTTACTCCCACTCGCTTTATATTTCCGCTTATTTATAATGATAATAATTATAAGAAGTCAAATAAGGATAATATAGAGTTAATCATTCTAACGGTGTTGATATCTTCTCCGTAATAATTTTATATGAACTCGGCATAACGTCTTCTTGATCCTTTAGACACTAAAGGTTTTGCTGAGCATACTTGAAATTTCCAGTAGTGTAGCAACAAAATTAAAAAACAAACAACAGCCACGACAATAGCAATAATAATAATAATAATAATCATTATTATTATTATTATTATTATTATTATTATTATTATCATTATTATTATCATTATCATCATT